>JAZHYW010002783.1:0-67571 GCA_037355805.1 Ixodes ricinus
GCGCGAAATCAACTGTGAAGCAGAACCTTTTCCCCGGCACACGCCAACGACGCACAACGAACACGACGAAGGACGGGAGCACGACCCCCTCTCCCCTAACGAACACGTCATATGAGCGTTCCATGTGCGAGTTCCTGCTCCCGGTGTAGTCCGTGCGCCTCTCACCAGGCGGCGCTAAAACTCAACCCTCCTGATAGTCGTGGCGGCCGTGGGTATGCTGCAAGATACCACTTTTTCTCATCAAGCGAGATTTGCCATATCTATATGAGGTTATTAGGCTATGTTCCAAATCTTACCCGAGTAACATGTTTCCTAAAGGGGCTGGAAAATACCACTTGAAATCGCGGGTAAACTGAGTAAACAGTATTCGTGTACTCAGTACTCGATTTTGGAAAGGCCTGGATACTATGCCGATTGACTTTGTCTTGGGCTACGGCACAAAGAAAACATAGCAGTGATGGCGGGAAATAGCATACAATATATTTTGATCATGGAGAAAGCACTCGAAAAAACAATAATATTAAATGCTTAGATTCTTTTTTTTTACATTGACGTAGTGGTTTTTCTTTTTTTTTTTTTTAGATGGCTCCACCAGTTTTTTTTGTTCCCTTTTGGGCTGTATATTCAGATCAAAATAACTTACTGCTTTCAGTGAGACATCAAACATTTTCTCTTTATACTTATCGCGATTTTTTTGTAAGGGAGTGGGCAAAAACCCAGCAGAGGCGAAGTGAACGCAGGTCGACGTACGCCGAACACCATGCCAGCTCACTTCGTGCATTCGTTCGCAACCTCTAGCTAGAACAACCATTTCGACTAATAGTACTGCACTTCTATAACACCCTCGTTCCCTTGGTCAATTTCGTCACAGCACCGTAGCAAGAGGTGCAGGTTTGAGCCTGAACGCCTTCTCGGACAGCGAGGGTCGTCAAGTACCGCGTTAGCCTCATTGAAAATAGCTAACGGCGACGAAATGGTTTTATAAAACTTGAGTACTAGTCTTAGTGGCTGTTCTCCAGCTTACAAACAAATGCACGCATTGATCTTGCGAGGCGTTCGGCGTACGTTGACCTGCGTTCACTTGACTTCATCGGGGTGACTTTTTCGCCCACTCCCTGTACCATCGAAATCTTAGTTATTTCGTTATTAGTTGTGTTCGATACGTAGACAACAAAAAAAAGGTAATTACTAGAGCTGGGCAATTGATCAATTAACCTTCCGATTAATCGATTAAGACTTTAATCGCGATCAAATTTATTATCCGGTCAATCGGTTTTTTATTCGGTACTCAAAGAATTCCGTTTCCAGCCAGGTGCTTTGAGCAAGGTTCAATTCTCGTGCTCGCGAAGCGTCACGTGTTTGAGGATATACATTACAGTTCTGCCGAGGCCAGACGAACAAGCCGGGCCGGCAATTGATCCCCGCGCGACCGCGAAACTTCACGTGTTGAGGATCTATTACACATCTTGCCCAGGCAAGACAAACAAGCAGAAAAACAAGCTGGGAAGCTAACAACGCCATAGTTACTTGTTCCAGTATTCGGCACGTAAAAATGGACGAGTTCACGAGTATGAAAGGCAATTTCGATGGAAAGTTTGGGTTTAAAGTAAACTCCAGCGGTGAAGTTTTTAACTCGAAGGAAGTCCACTGCATCATCTGCAAAAAGCCCTTTTCGTACAGAGGAAGCGTAAGTTCGCTTCAGTATCGCCTACGAGCGAAGCACCCAAGTAACTGCAGCAAGGACCATCCGCCAAAACGCAGACAACAATCAACGCCTTCTTTCGAGGTTCCTTTCTCTGAAAAAGAAGAAAGCACCGCCCAAGCTCTGACTTCTCGTCTTCCTGTCGGAGAATGTGGACAAACTTCTTTGTCTTCAGAGCTGGAGCAAAAATATGCGAGTCTTTGAATCGTTGAACTATATGTATCCTCAATTCTAAATGTCCTTTGCGCCGTGGTAACAGAGAGTAAAATAAGTCTTCAAAGACAAGACAAGTTGGTGCATTCTTTTAATATATTATTTATAAAAATTATCGCAACCAATTAATCGATTAATTAATCGATTAAAGGGTGTCGATTAATCGGGTTAAAATTTTTAATCGACGCGCAGCCCTAGTAATTACTGCATGGTACGCAAGTGCGGAGCAATTCACGACGACGACGCGAGCAATGGTCGCGTGGAGACGATGGCAGACGACTGATCCAGAACCCGGCCAAACCAAAGCCACCCGTTGAAAATGTCTTGCCTTGCAAAGATATTACTGATCTAATATTTTATGGCTTTTTATTTTTGTGACATCTGGGTTCTATCCAATACTATAATATTTAGTAGTCTTTTCGTGCATCGCTCGTAGTATTTATATTCGCCCACTATTCGCTAAATGTAAGTGACAATTTTAGAAATAAAAAATAAAAATTGGGTAGCGTTAGTTGGGTGTGTACGTGTTGATGGCTACTTTGTGGAATAATCTGTTCACAAAATTTATTAGCCATTGAATACCTAGAAAATAAATTAGAAAACGAATACTATGCGTTATGGCGCATAGTATTCGTTTTCTAATTTATTTAACATATTGTATCCAACATATCCATTCAACATATTGTTATAAAAGTGATGCCTTGGGGTTTGTAGCTTCCAGTTGAACACTCACACTGCATTTTTAGATGAAATGCAGATTTCGAATCAGTATCCCTTTAAGCACACTACATAATATGCTATTTTATTATAGGGCACACAGTGCTACCCTCTTTCCCCGAATCACTCTCTTGGCAGCTCCAAGAAAGTAAACATGCCAGCCGATAGACAGAGCCAAGATAGTTCAAAATCAGCTGTGGTCGTTAGAATTTAAAAGTGTGTGATTTGTTTCGGCAGTGACTGCTGCCAAGACATAGGTATACACTCAAAGATGATGTCTGAAAATAATGCTTAAATATTTTAATAGCATGTTCATCACTAAAACAAAGCTTCCTAGTTGAAGGAAATAGTGACTGGCAAGTGTTGCTGTTTTTGTTCTTCACCGAATTAAAAATGAAGATAGCTACTTAAATGCCAACTGAATTCACTGTATATTCGTGAGGCTCAACAAACATTAGATGGGTGAATAACCATTGTTAGCCGTACCTGCTAAAAGTGCAAGCTAAACGCTTTGGATCACGCGTCAGCGGCTGCTCCAGTCAAGGCTACCCGCTTGCGCTTGCATAGCTTTCGCAGTTAGTTCATGCTGAGGCGAGACGAGGTATAGTGCCATTTGCACATTCAAGATAGCAAAACCCACCACATGTCGGCTCCGAGCGGCATGATGATGATACCCAAGAGCTATTTCGCGTATGGTCTATAAAACCTATATAATGCACGATGCTGAACCTGCGAATTGCTGCATAGTTAAGAGCCGGGAAGGTGGTATATGTTCTTATGCATCTTGTATGATTCATATGTGTTTATTGGACACGAGAAATTTCTCATACAAATAAGAATTTTCAATAGGGAAGGCACGCACCTGCAATTGCATCCACTTTGGCAGGTGTAATGGGCTTCCTTCCCACGGCGCCATACTTTGCCACGCCTGGAAGGTTGACCTGTCACACTCCTATTGACCAGGTCCTCGCCCTTGATAGAGGCGCCGGGCCAACATGATCAGCAGCGCGAGTCGAACTTGGCCTTACCTATGGCCCAATCAAATTTTTCTTCTGGTAGGAAAACCCCGCCTCCGAGGTAATGCTGCATGTAAACATAATCTTAAATAAACAGGTGCTCGAGCAAGTTTTAGTACAGGTATAGTGCCTGGACGTATTCCCCACTGGTGCAATTGCCATCCTGTTCCTCCCATGTATTAAGAGTTGTCCCAAGGAAGCAACAATGATGTTACGAAACCGAAAGTGTCATGCTGTCGAAAGCCTGCAGTTGGTCTTCAAACCTCTGGTGAATAAGACAAGCAGGCACAAGTGCCGCTGTCGTCATGGCGTCCCAACTTGTGACTGTGAAGTGACTGTGGACTGTCGAGGCAGCGAAAAGAATGGTGCGGCAAACACACCGGATGGCTAACCCCGCCTAAAACCCCTTGATGAGTTTGTGCTAGTTTCGTAAGTGGCATCAAAGCGCCTGAGAAGGAGGCTCGTGCAGCACTTGGAAGCAAATGGCAGTGTAGCCCTGAAATGAGATGCACTTGGAAGTGAGTGGCAGCACAGCACTCACTCGTGGCACGTGTCTCTCGCTTCCAGACAATTAAGGCTGGACCGCATGTAAGCGATTATAGCGAGCAACGAGAGAAGCATCGGCGACAGCGACGGAGATTTCTCACTGTTGCTTGTAACGCTGCTCGGTTCTTGAATTACTAGAAAACGTCGCTCATCGCATTGATCGCTTGCTCCTGTCGCTTTCATGCAGTGTGCCTCGTCGTGCGGCTGAGCGATAGCGAAAAGGGTCGCCATCGCTTGTCTCGTCGCTCCCTTCATGGTTGTCGGCGCTTGCAAAAATGTGAAGTGTGAATTTTATGTAGCTTTGTCCATGCCGGCTCTCAGACTGCTGGCAGAACTTTGTGTTTCAGTGAAATACGACCACATGATTTCTCACTTTGCTTATGTACTGAGGAGGAAAGCTGAGGAGGAAGTAGTTGAAAAATCAGTTCATGATCTCTTTAAGAAAGTTGTTCGAAACACCTCGTTTTCTGTTGTTTCTTGGCTGTCTACAGTGCCGTCCGACGGCACTCCACCCGCGCCTACAAGTGCCGTCCGAAAGAAAGTCGAACAGCACGTGTATCCCCTGGGGAGCTCGTTAACCAACCCCTGCCTGCATTCATGCCGCCTCGCGGCGACAGTATGCGGCTGCTAATTACAAAACTATTAACCTACTTGGCCCCGTTGCACATGCCGCTTCGCAGCGTCCAGCCCCTCTGTCCCATACCAAGCCCCGCTGTCCCCCATGTACCTCCGGAAAGGGATGCCCATACCATTTTGTTAAGCAAAGTTTCGTCGACAACATCCGTTTTTATTTTGTTTCCAGTGTTAATGGTAAAAAGAAATGTCGTAAATATCGCCAAATGCCTCGACGAAACAAAAAGTTCGAGAAAAAAATTAAAAAAGTAAGCCCACACTGTGGATCGAACCCGGGTCCGCTGCCTATGAGGCGAGCTACGCTACAATTTCCACTAAGCTACGCTACAACTTCCAAAAACTCGTTTTGACAATTCGCTTTACACAAGACATTCGGGCGGCACTTGAAGGCGTGAGTGGAGTGCCATTGCACGGCACGTGAACGTTCTGCAAGAGTGCCGTCGGACAGTACTCGACACTCTATATATATACATATATATATATATATATATATATATATATATATATATATATATATATATATATATATATATTTGTAACTGCTCAATGCGCGTTTTTTTACCACAACCTTCACAATAAACTACAGCCAGAGGGCTAGCAAATAAGTGCAACATATACAGCATTTTTGTATAAAAAGTCCGTGCCCTAGTCAAAAAAGAACTCTTTATACTCTTCGCAAGCATCAAACTTGAATTCGAACACCCGCAGTGAAAGCAAACGGGGTGCAAATACGAGCGCTAGCACGTAATGGGTACCTTTAGCAGTCATGTGTTCCGCGAAACACACCGCCTAGTTAGGTGGTACCAAGCCGCCACCCGATTTGTAGAACTCGTCTGGTCCACCGATCCACGAGATAAAGCTCCCCGATACACTTACGAAGTCCCGGCCGTCCGTCCCCCGTCCCGTCACCCCCCCCCCCTCCTCCGGTTTCGGTGAGACCTTCGCCTCTGTGTGCGTTCCCGCAATCTGACTGCTCGCTCAGTGACAGGTCGGTTCCGGGACTTCCTTGGGAAAAGCTCGAAGGTCATCCAATGCGCAAAGCACGTGTGCGACAAGGAGCCGCACACGTTCGTCTTCACGCTTGCTGCACACACACACAAGGACATGTCACAAACGCTCCGATGAGAAAGCACTGAAAAAGTAAAACGAATGGGCGAGTACTCACCAAGTAGACTCAAACCCACAGCTGGTTCCATGGGCACGCCGGCACCTGGGACACTTTTTGTTTTTCGAAGAACGTTCTTCGATGTTTTTTTCGAAAGCCTAAAGGCCTGAAACCGCCCGAAAGTTTGCAGCTTGCTTTGTTTTTGATTTTCGTTACGGTGGCGATGGCGATGCGGCGACGTTCGCTGGTTCCGACGACAGTGGTTACGACGAAACTCATTTGACGCAACGTGAATGTTCCTGTTTTAGTCGACATACATTAGAACTTTTAAACGTAAAAATTTTGTTTTAACATTTATCTAATTTTTTGTAATGAAGTATGTTGGCTGTGCACTAAACTGAAGCTTGGCCTGGCTTAGCTTCGTTTTATTTCAACATGGCGGCGACAATCGTTCTCTGTGCGTGCTCTGTGTCGTGCTCAACCTATTTTCTGTGCATTGGTTGTCCTGTTATCCACCTCCTGCAATCCATATCAGCCGCAAGCATGCTGTCTAAGTATTGTGTGCCCGCCGGAAAGAATATCCAGTCTTCTCCGAAGCAAGGCTGCAACTAGGGCTGCTCGGATCGTGGCTTGGACGTCGTTGGCTCCCACGAACCGCGTCCGCGAGCCCCACGTCGTTTGCTTGGTTCCTTTACGTTTCCGGCGATGAATCCCCCAGCCCTGGCCTCATCCCTACAGGACCTAGCTGGTGAAAAACAATCTACGACAACGCGGCGTCTTTGGAATGCGATTACTACGATCAGTGGCTCTTAAAACCTCAGTGGCCCCCATTCAATTGTGAGCTGTGTGTGTGTGTGTGTAGGCGTTGTAAAGAGAGCTCTTCGGTGTGAACGCTCTTACCTTCACAGTGTGCAAACTCTTCGAATGGTTATTCAACAGGCGGCGCTGCGAGACGCGAGCCTTCGGCGTTGCTTCAACTCGCAGTGTGGTTCTCAAAATGGACACATATACTCCTTTTATACGTAGCGTGCAAAGCTGTCAAAGGTACTGAAGTGGTGCACATGAAAATACAGAAAAAAATGTGTTCCTTAGCGCGTTTCGTGGACGAGTGGTAGAAGGCGCTGCTCTGGCGATAACGACGTCTCGGCGGCAGTGGTTCAAACCACACTAGACGCGCGAAGATTTTATTTTAGACGTATTTTTTGTGCAAGATTGCGCGCATTGCCGAACTGCATATTTCAATTCCTCCTTTCTTCTTGCTTTTTATTTATAAGTCGCCGAGAGGCCACATTTCTACCATCTGCCCTGCCGCTTTGCAAGTGTTATTTGCCTCCAGCACCGAGTTATATTTTTCTTTCGTGCAGCGTGGAATGAGGAATCGTACTGATAGCAGCCTTGTCCCAAAATTTATAATAGGACGTTAATCGACAATAGTTGTGGCCTGTACAGTTTATTTTGAAATAGCTGTCAAGGGTAGGAATCCCCTTCTCGGGACGCTTGCGCTGCACCTTCAGGCGAATGGCGTTGTGTGTGATTTCGGCATGTTTGACGGTCCCGTGCTCAAAACTTCTACATTGCGAGGTCTCCGCTTCGGGGACGCCACCTTGCCAGATAGACACTGCGCCTTGTACTTCGCGACAGTACAGGCGCACACTCCGGTGTCGTTACTGACCGTCTCCAGGACTTCACGACCGACTTCTCCGGGAAACGCGTTCTTGTACTCGCGTACACCTTGGCGATCACCGGCTTGCACTCTTTCAAGGTCTTCGCACAACGAATCTTCAAAAATATCCGAGCAGGAGAGGTACTTGAGCTTGCTGCGTAAGACGACATCTTTTCAAAACCAGCCAGTGCCACACAACCCGAAAACCCGCAGCGGCTGCCGCACGGACGAAAACGAAAACAATTTAAAGTAGTTTACATTATATTTTCCTTTTTATTGAAAAAAATTTGTGCTCCGTCGAAATCATAACGCCACTATCAGTTACTAGCTCTAGCTCCAATGAAGGCACATTTTTCGACTTTTTTAAAAATGTTTTTGCAGGGGACGCACTATTTTATGGGGTGAACGTAGACACGGTCAGCTGATGCAAACCAGTGCGCTAGCATTTGACTGCGTTGCACGCTATGTATGAAACGGAGTATAGTCTTGAATAAGCTGCTGCACCTTCACTCACTCCCAGAGACGCACCCCACGACAGTTCTAGAAATATGTAAAATGCAGACGCAGGATTCGGTTTAGAATAATGCGCACGACGCGAAACTTGTTGGATCTCGTATAAAACGAATTCTTAAAACGAGTACCCGCAGGTGTAGCATTGTGGAAAGATGCCCGCTTCATACGGAGCGAACCCAGGTTCGATGCAAAAAATAAACATACGTGTTTTTTTGTTTTTTTTTTGCAATTATTATTGAGAAAAATAAATGTCGACGAAACTTCGTGCATACTTTTTTCTCTTTCCTTTAATTTTTTTTTGCACAATTATTACTGAAAAAAAATGTTGTCGACGAAGGTTTGAATTAAATGGTATGGGACTCCCTTTCTAGAGGTGCATAGGGAAACCGCGGGGCTTGGGTTGCCGGCTGGACGCCGCGAAGCAGCGTTTACGGGGGGATGGGGGTTAATATGTGTGTAATGAGCAGCCACAGACTGTCGGAGACTGTTGGCCCAGACTTTATCCGACTTGCCTTTTAGGTGGATTCCTCAAACTCTGGGCTGGGCTAACCGGAAACTGTTTGCTAGGGCTTTATCCGACTTGCCTTTTAGACTGATTCCTCAAAATCGGTTATATTTCTTGCAGGCAAATTGCGAAAATAACAAATTCGGACATACATTTTTTGTGTTGCTAAATCTTGCCTGAACTTTTAATTACATTTTGTGAATGGCGAGTAGTACCCAGTTTGCTAAACATTGTGCCTCTGGCATCTGTTTTTTTTTTCGGTAGGTCAAATGCTGCTGACCTGTGACTCCCGTTGAGAAGGGGAAGAGTCAAAACAGAGTCACACGAATCATTGACTCTCTAAGAGAGTCGTGAAGTGTCAAAGGGAGTCATGGAAGCAACGACTCCTTTTGGACTCCTTTTTTAAAGAGTGTAGTGTTCAAAGGAGCAGTATCACATCCAACACACCAATATCTAGTTAAAAAATGAATGCCGTTCACAACTCCCTGTAACACCGAATTAAAGCGCAGCTCTTGAGCGCGAGGAGGAAAGGGTACTGAGGGGAGCGTATACCCCGCCTTCCTCCTCCTCACCTCCTCATCCTGCCTGCCACTCCTCCCTCCATCTCAGCAGACAAAGGAAGTTTAACGCGGGAATCTTCAAAGCTGAAATTTCAAGGCTGGTTCAAAGATTTGAGCCTGAGTCGATCTTACTGGGTGCGCTGCAACTCCTTGTATTCCACCATGATGCGTCGCGCGAACCTGGCTGGAGACCGGACAACTGAAAGACCTCCTGGCTGATCTCATCAAGTCAGTGTTGCGGATTTAATGTGTTAGCATTAGTGACCTGGTGCATGCGCTGACCTTGAAGTGCTTTGGACTGACCAACGTTCGCAACGTCACCACGGGATGGTGCCACAGCCGGACTTACTCTGTAAACTGGCTAGCAAACACCTTCTGCAAGTGCCGACAGATGGCAGGCATATTGCGGGTGCGCGCTTTAAACGCCCTCGGAAGCTCCTGCCGCCGGCTTTGGAGTCATGTGGACGCACACGGACTGCGGTTCCGTTCTTCCACCGAGCGCATGCGTGTCAGCCCAACTGATGTAGGACACCATACGATGCCGCTCATGATGGGGACATGAACGTTAACGTTAGAGGCGGACACAACCAGTGGCTGCTAGAGCAGACGCGGTCTCAGAACGGACTGACGCAGAGCACGGACTCTAAAGAAGCCAAGTCGCGCAACGGCACCAATATAGATTTGATGTTCAGTCGCCACGTACATAACAGTTCAAACGACGGCATATGTGGAGTATACTTCACGTTGCTCGGGCCGCTCACGTGCATGATCTCATCCGCCGCAGAATTAAACCTGCGGCGCACGAGGGAAGCGCATCGCGCGAACTTCCCTCGTGCACACTCTTAGAGAACTGATCTGCTTGCACCAAAGAGAAGAGGGGATTTGGGAATGTTCACCACGCGGAAAAATGCTAAGAGGGGGGGGGGGCATTCACCAAGCTTTGTTATACTTATATATAACCGCTGCGCGAAATTCTGGCGCATTTCTTCGAGAAACGGCGTAGCGGCAACAACAATTTCTGCCTATTTTTTCTTATTATCTTTTATTATCGTTTTACACTCGCACTTCCGGGGAAGGCTATATCATTATTTAGGAGGAGTAATTGTTTTATTTCAAGTGCCTTTTCTTAGAACCTTTAAACGGTCGGTGTTAAAACACCCTGCATAAAACAATATTAAAAAGAATAAGAAAATAACACGCATAAAAAGTATCTCGTTTGGACAAAAATGCAATTATCATTATTTTCATGATGACTGGCGCTGAAGGTATTGAGTTCAGTAATGAAGGTTGATCAATGTTGGAAGCGGTTCTTTTCGGCTATCCTTTACAGCAATTTAGCACCCTACCTTTGGCTCTGTTGGTATTTCTGAAATGGGGTTATGGAAGGGGGCTGCTAAATCTGGTGCCTCTGATGTCAATGATGTGAGTGCCTGTAGGATTTCCGTGTCTTGGCTGGCCTCAAAGATTCGCCACTCCCCTCTTGTCTTTTTAGTGTCTTTTTGAGAAACTCATAGCCAAAATTTGCTGTCCACTGACACTATCATTGAACTTTTGATATTTTTATTTGCGTTTTATTCTCAGAACGATAAACTGCTCACACGACATAACAGGCGCCTCTAACAAGGTAAACTTGGGCCAAAATGGTTTATTTCAAACATGAAAAATCGAACATTATTCATAGTCGTCATTCGTTTCTTAGCCCTCTTTGATGGGCTACATGCTTAACATGTATACCGTCTAGACCACTTTTATACCTTGCTTTTGTTTCGTTCTTTTACGTTTTTAGCCAAGGTTTATTAGGGAAGGTCTACATACTTCCAAAGATCCATCACATCGCTACCGCGAATCTTCGAGGCAATGAGCTTTTTGAACCGCCTCACCTGCTCTGCGGAAAAATGTCTCATCCAGTCACCAACGACACCATTCCTCACAAAGTCACCAATCATCGGCTTCTTCAGCACCTCCTCACCTACTGCATCCATCATGAGCTTGACCCAACGCGGCCTTCTATCTTCAGGGATCGCTTTTGCCTCAACAAAGAACGACTCCAGACCCTTGTTAACGTACTTCTTCATGCTGACTATGTTCGTTTGCTCTAGGACTTCATCCAAGGCCCCCGGGATGGCCCTCAGCTTTAGACCGTACTCTTCGCCGAGAAAGTCGGCAATTTTCAGCACCCACGCAGCGGTGTCCTTCTTGAGTTCCTCGTAGGTCAGGAAGAGCACGTTCGGATCGTTCCGGTGCTCGTACCAGGACAGCAGGTGGTCAAAGTAGTCGCAAGTGCTTTCCTTGCCTTCGATGAACATTTCAAAAAACTCGTCGAAGGTACCGTCTGCGAAATTGTAATGGGGCATTCCTTTGGTGTGGTAGAAGAGGGAGACGCAGCAGTCGTACGGGTTCCTGGAGATGTAAAGGTACTTGGCGTCCTTCGAATAAGGCTGAAACTGAAAGGGCAAGTGGGTCTTGATGGCTCCTGGTCTGGGCATGTCCTTGATGGACTCGGCGCCGACCATCTCTAGGTATGGCATCTCGCGGAGGATTCCCATCCTGTTTACTGGCGGAGCACGGCCGTTGAAGATGTTGTAGACGATGTATTGCAACCAGGTGATGCCGCACTTGGGGTAACTCACGATGAACACGTCTCCAGGCACCGGTTTGTAGCCCAGTGCAGAGCGAATAATTTCATCGTGAAAGCCGTATCTGACGTAGTAGCCGTCGATCTTTCTGTAGCTCTCCGTCATCTTGGTTTCCTGTCATGGAGGGAAATAAAATTAGCAAATTCAGTAACTATTTATGTGAGAAATAAATGTAGATAGCTTGCACGTGACGTGATCGCCCCGTGTTAAACGTCATTCCTACTTGCTCTTGCTCAGAAAAACAAATTCACCGATGCGAAATGTATGCTCAAAAGGTACGCGCTCAGCTGCAAGGCCGTGATAATGGCCGCTGATGTGACGTTAGTGCAAGTCATGTATTTAAGTTCGCGCACAAAATCAGTGACTCAAGCTAAATTAGGCAATTCTTAAGCTGCTATCGAATCTTTAAGATGTTCCTGCACCAACACCTAGCCGCAATGCACACAAAACATACACATCTGCCGCAGCAAAGCGGCAGATGCGTTCTTCTTGGCGTCGACAAGTTCTCGAGTCGCGGTCGTTCTGAGACGCTGCACGACCCGATAGAGACGATGCTGGTATAGATGATGCTGGTGCGAGCTAGGCGCCGCGGCGTAGATCCACTATTGATGACGTGTGTGTATGTGGGGGACGCATGCCTTGTCTTCCACATGGTGTTGCGTCCATCCCTTTGTGCAGGTGCGACAACGTCACGAGAGAAAGACTATCGGTGATGGAAAATGTGCGATGCATCAGGAGGCGTACGCGCTCTGTAGCAAGGCCATGCTGATGTGACATCAGTAGAAACGATGTGTTCGTTACCTCGAGGTTATTTATACGGGTGATCAAGGTGCTTAATACTAACGAAGAATCTTATTAAGAGCCGGCTTCAAGCATAGAGCGTGGCGAGATGTTCTGACTCAAGAATGATAGCACGGCCAGGTGTTTGCACTTCGTCCTACGCCGCGGAGTCCTCGTCTTCGTAAGCAGGTGCCCTACCCGTGCTCCGGCGGAGCGGATTTTGATTGGCGTAAAATGTAAGTCAAATTTTCATAAAGCAAATCGTAGGGGCGATATTTCTAACTCAAGAAGAGATCAGGAGGCTTCACGCATCCCGGTCACTTCAACGCAATTCACGTGTCTGGCCAGCGCAGTACAGACTATTTTAATCAATCAAAAGAGGTCGCTCTTGCCGGAGAATATCAACGAACCGCTTTGCCTCATGCAGCTGAAGTAATATTTTTGTTAGTGCCCGTGTTTTAGCTGTCCTTAACTGCAAAACACGATTTATTCATAATCCAAAATAAATATTCAACAAAAGCAAAAAATAAATAAAAAATAAACTAGAGATTATTAACTTTTGTGCATACAAATAACGTACTGATTAAACAATGAATGTTTTATGATTAGTCGGGTTAAAACGTTTAATTGACGCCCAGCTCAAATGTCGATGGCTGTACCATTTGCAACGGATGGTAGCTTGCCCCACCTAGCCGTTCTTCCGAGCCGGCAGCGAGAGAATAAGAGGAACCTCCCGAAGCACACACACACAAACAAAAACGCTGTACGTTCGTCGCGAAGGTCTGAACATCTTCGAAACAATCCGAAGCCGAACCTCGGATGGTTAGCGATGTCACTAAAGTTGAAACTACGGGTCATGGGACCACTTATCATGACGTCACCCGACCATCTAAATTACGTCACGAGACCGCGTGAAATGATCACACCTGTTACGTGATCATGCCACATATGATAGATTATTTGATCAGGTGACCTACATACCAACAGAGTGTTTAGAAACAGGCCCGCGTTTGTACGCGAGCCCGTCATACGAGGAAGACACACGCCTCCGACAGTAGAAGGTTTTAGGAACCATTTTTGCACATCCGATACGGTGCCATGGGCCCTCAGGTTCGAACTGCGCATGTGCTAGTCTTCTCGAGTAATTTATCCTACACGATCGTGGGTTTTCCACCGACCAAGCTTCTAATTTGATACACATTGAATAGACACCAGCGGATATACATCAACTCCCTTATACAGTCAAACCCGTTAATAACGAACAGCAGGAAACGCTACGATCAGTTCGATATAGCAAGTAGTTTCATATAGCGAAACCCATATACAATGAGCTTCCACGGTGCGTTTGTGGTAAGGCGAGAGCTTCTCTTTCTTTATAATTCCTTCGCTTCCACCTTCTAACAAAACACTGAAAAGCTTTTTGCTGTTTTTTTTTGCATGCGTGCAGACGCAGAGTTAGTTTTTTTTAGCTCATCTCCCCTTATGAATCACTACTCTAAGTAGGCAACCGCTTTGGGATGAAGTTTTTTTTTCTTCTGTGCGTTCATGCAGAGTGCTTTTTATCTTTGTCCCCTTCTGAATCGCTTCTCTTTGACAATTTGGTTCATTGCTTGAGCTTTTGGAATTGTCTTTAAATACTTTTGTTTTTGTTCTGGGGGGGGGGAGGAAAGGGACAGGCTAGAAGACGATTGTTTGCGTGTTTTTGGAATCCTTCCCAGGGGGGGAGGGGGCAGTTAGATATAGCCAATATGTTGTTCATTATAAAACGTTATTTGAGAGCGCAGCTCTTAAGCGTCCGTTTCCGGCTTTAGTAGCGTCGTCGTCGTCGTCGGCGTCGCCGTCGCCGTTGGCGCAACCGAGGCAATGTTTCGGCATGGTGACGTTTCGGCACCGTGCCAAAACGTCCTCCCGGGTCATGTGACGTCACGGGGGTAACGTGAACCCCCTGAGGGGAGTCCTGAGGGGTCACGTGACCCCCTGAGGTCACGGGACCTCCGTGAGGTCACGATGGTCACGCGACGTCATGAGGGTCACGTGACCTCACTTTTACACCGACGGCGACGGCGACGCCGCTCGGAGAAAAGTAGCAGCGAGGTCGAGGAGGTGTGAAGGAGGGAGGAGGGCTATATTCTTTCCCCAGTACCCTTCCCTCCTCCTCCTCAAGAGCTGCGCTCTAATTTGGGCGTTACAGGGAGTTGTAAACGGCTTTCATTTTTTGAGCGCAGCTCTTAGGCGCCCGTTTCCGGCTTGAACGACGTCGCCGTCGCCGTCGGCGTAACCGCGTGGTGCATGATGGGTAAATTTCCCCGCTAAATTTAGCGGAAAATTTTCCAGCTAAATCTAGCGGAAAGTTTTTCCCGCTAAATATCGCGGAAAATTTTCCCCGCTAAATCTAGCGGAAATTTTCCCCGCTAAATTTAGCGGAAAAATCTTCCCGCTAATTCTAGCGGGAAATTTTCCCCGCTAAATCTAGTGGAAAATTTTTCCCCGCTAAATCTAGCGGAAATTTTTCCCGCTAAATTTGGCGGAAAATTTTCCCCGCTCAATTGAACGGAAAATTTTCCCCACCAAAATTAGCAAAAAATTTTCTCCGCTAAATTTAGTGGAAATTTTTCCCGCGAAATCTAGCGGAACATTCTCCCCGCTAAATCTAGCGGAAAATTTTCCCCGCTAAATTTAGCGGAAAATGTTCTTCGCCCCCAACCCTCGAGGTCACGTGACGCCCAGGCCACGTGACCCCCCCCTCCCCCGTGCCTTCCCCTCCTCCTCAAGAGCTGCGCTCTAATTCGGCGTTACAGGGAGTTGTAAACGGCTTTCATTTTTTTGTTTACATGCATTTCTATTACAATTTTTCGTGAGTTCAATATCGACAATAATTCGCTGTACGTGGGTTCGTTCTATACGGGTTTCACTGTATTGCAAGTGTCTTCGCACTGTAGGTCATGTTTCCGCAAGACATAAACATCGGCCTCGTCAAAAAAAGTTAAATTTGGGGGTTTTACGTGCCAAACCAATGACGGGCATATGGCACGCCCCTAGTGGAGGACTGAGGATTAATTTGGAACACCTGGGAATCTTTCGACGTGCACCCGAAAGCGTGGTTACACGGTGCCTCCTCCGCACAAGCCTCCGTCAGATTGCGGGCACCTCGGCCGGGATTCGAACCCGCCATATGGGGATCCGTAGGCCAGCGCTCTTGCCTGGGAGCCACCGAGGCGGCTATCGGCCTCGTTAAGACATTGCTTTAGGTTGCGAGTCTGCCCAAGTTTACGCCAGTTTTCTCGGGATAGTACACTTTCGTCCAGGCACGCATTGCCAAAACAGAGCCTGGACATGGATTAACTTCGATGTCTTCCGTCAAGCTTGTTTCGAGTGTGGAGTGGCCGTACGGGTTTGCTTGAGACGTGGCAAGTCTGAAGACAATAATGTAGATGATTGGCAGAGAAAGCAAGATGGCAGCTCTTTGATGCATGACGATCGGTCGCGTCACTTCCATAACTAATGTGCGGAGTCTTTACGGAATATATATATATATATATATATATATATATATATATATATATATAGGTGTTTCTTGCTTTTTAAGCTTAACATATATTTTTTTTAAAAGACTATGAAAGCTAGATTAATGCGGTCTGCGCAGGTGAGTTATACGGCCAGGGGGACATAATATAGGAGGCTAATCGTAACGATCAGTCGGCTAATTAGTTAAAATTCGTTAATGAACTTTTTAATTAATGAAAATAGACATATAGTTCGAATTAGAAACTTGCTCAGCGTCATCGAAAACCACTAAATCAGTAATTTTCAGAAAGACTTTGAGCGCGTGAGAAGCGTAGTAGTGCACTAAAGTTAGCACTCGTGGAGCACGTACAAAGCTAGCGGTTGCGATAAGGCGCCCGAGCAATTTTTCCGTCTCTTATCTAGCCCCAGCCTTGTACCTGCTCCACGAGCGGTAACTTTAGTGCACTACTACGCTTCTCACGCGTTCAAAGTCTTTCTGAAAATTACTGATTTAGTGGTTTTCGATGACGCTGAGCAAGTTTCTAATTGAAACTATATGTCTATTTTCATTAATTAAAAAGTTAATTAACGAATTTTAACTAATTAGCCGACTGATCGTTACGATTAGTCCCCTATACTATGTCCCCCTGGCCTTATAACTCACCTGCGCAGACCGCATTAACCTAGCTTTCATGGTTTGTTTTTAAAAATTCTGTTAAGCTTAAAAAAACACCCTGTATATATATATATATATATATATATATATATATGGGTGGCGGGGGCCGAAGGCTGAGACGCGGGGGCCGAAGGCGTGGGTATAACTGAGAAGAAAAGCAAAACCCTTGATGAAAACAGCAACAACAGACGGTTTATTCTTCGACGTTTCCGCCGGAGTCCGGCCTTCGTCAGGACGAAGGCGGACGAAGGCAGGACTCCGGCCGAAACGTCGAGAAAATAAACCGTCTGTTGTTGCTGTTTTCATCAAGGGTTTTGCTTTTTACTTCTCAGTTACATATATATATATATATATACAGAGAGAAAGAAATGACTTAGTGTGATTGTTGTGGCGGCACCGCACAAATGACGCGATTAGTCGCGCTACTCGCGACATCTTGTGGGAAAAGCACCAACTGCACTGAACATGGCGCCATACAGCTCATTACACCAGTCGGAAGATGACACAGTCATAGTTTTTGCGGACTCTAATCAAAGTTTTATTAAAACACATAAACCCGACGTTTCTGGACCTGCTCGGTCCCTTGGTCACGGGTGACTGTAGGTAGGGGCGCGGTAGGGAAGGTGGCCCAGGTGGTTGGCTCTTGCCAAGGCTTACATCAGAAGGCGCGAAGTCCAGACACGTACGCGCTCGGGAAGTGCCCTGGACCGACGGGGGAGGGGGCGCGGTGTGGAAGGTTGCCCGGGCATTTGGTCTTGCTAAGGATTACCCCAGAGGGGGCGAGGTCCAGACACGTACGCGCTCGGGAGAGTGCCCTTGGACCGACAGGGGAGGGGCGCGGGTGTGGAAGGTTGCCCGGGCGTTTGTTCTTGCTAGAGATTACCCCAGAGGGAGCGAGGTCCAGACACGTACGCGCTCGGGGAGAGTGCCCTTGGACCGGCTCACGTTCTTACTCGTTGTTTGGATAAACCAGGACTCTAGATGAAGGCGCTTCCTCCAATGTCTCTCGGTTGCCACGATCTGGGAATCGTCGAGGGAGAAAGAGTGCCCCGTTTTTTGCTCGTGCTCTGCCAGGGCGCTCGGCCTCAGTGTCTTTCTTTCTCACGTCGTATTTGTGTCGTCGAATACGATCCGGGATGTTTTAATGCGAATAGCATTCTTTGGATACTTCACGCACTTTTCGTCTATCTATGTATCTATCTATCTGGCTATCTAACCTCTTACGCCGCGGGTCGATAAATAAATAAAAAAGACCGGCGCCGGCTGGGATTCAGACCGTTGACCCTTTGATCAGCAGGCAGACGCGCTAACCACAGAGCTATGAAGGCAGTCATTCAACGCACTCTAAACGGTTGTTTATATCTTTACCATAGGACGCGCTTTACAGCGCTGTCACAGCTACCGGTCGCGCGCGTTCCATGCACGAGGGCTCATTCCGCTCTCGTGAGGCTGAGCACGGCCTCTAGCTCACCCTCTCCCGCGCTCGGGAGAGGTGATGTAGCTACCGTGCTCAGCCTCACGAGAGCGGAATGAGCCCTCGTGCATGGAACGCGCGCGCACCAGTAGCTGTGACAGCGCTGTAAGCGCGTCCTATGGTAAAGATATAAACAACCGTTTAAGTACCGTTGGTTGAGACTAGCTGAGACGCCAGAAAGTCTGGTCGGTACCATTTTGAGTGTTTGTGCGTATGGCGCGTGCTTTGCTCGCCTTCCTAAGTGACACAAACGCACGTGCTGGGCTGCGGAGATCGTGCGCAGGGCTGTGAAAGTGTCAACAAATTTAGAATCGCCTCAGAGTGGGCTGGCGTATCTAGAGTGTGCCGGCCACCTGACGAACGCGCATAACTCCGCACCGTTTGATGCTATTCGCATTAACGTAGATAATCATTCCCAAAGGATGGGTTCTGCTGATTTTATTAACTCCACCTTGCTTTCTGTGTCACCTAGAAATATCTCGGTGTTCGCATAACTAACGATCTGTCCTGGAACATCCATGCAGAATATATCACTAACAACGCTAATCGCTTATTAGGCTATCTCGGAAGAAACGTTTTTGTTTCGCCCACCATAAGCAACCGGGCAATTTGCGCAAGGGACGCGGTACACGAGACCTTGAGCCCTTTCCCTTCCTGGTCTGTCTTTGGGGAGAGGAAGCCGCCGACGGATGGTAGGCACGGGCTTGTGGGAGACGGCAATGCCGTGTTTCCGAAGGACGCGTCCGACGGTCTCACTCACATTCTTCGCATAAGGGACACAGATCCGATTAGACGGTCTCGAGGCCGGAGTTACAGGGGGGTGGCGTAGGCGTTTGTATATGTCGTTAATGAACCGCTTTGGGTAACCGTTGTTAACTAGATCAGCTTTGATCTTCTTAACTTCGTCTCGTAGGGCCTCCTCCGTAGAACACACGGACAGCGCCCATCGGAAAAGGGCGCTGACCGCTGAGGCCTTGAGCGATGTGGGGTGACACGACTCGAAGTCCAGGTATCTACCGGTGTGCGTAGGTTTTCGGTATACTGCAAAATTGAGCTCGTGAGAAGCTCTCTTGACGCTCACATCCAGAAACGGGAGCACGCCGTCCGTCTCCCGCTCCACCGTGAACTGAATCGACGGTTCAAAGGAGTTCAAACACTGGCACAGGCGCTCAACCTCACTGACTTCGACGATGCAGAAACAATCATCCACATACCGGAGGAAGGTCTTGGGCTTTGGATTAAAGCAAGAAAGAGCTTTTTGTTCAATATCGCTCCATCGTGAGGTTGGCCATGGTAACGAAGATCGCAGCTCCCATAGCAGTTGGACTCGTTTGCTTGTAGAAACGTCCATTGAACAAGAAGTATGTACTCAAGAGACACAGCTCCAGAAGGCGGCAGATTTCGTCCACGGACAGAGAGGTTCGTTCTGCTAAGCCGGGATCGGCCGAAAGGGCCGTCCTGGCCACAGAAAGTGCTAGGGGCACCGGCACACTCGTGAAGAGTGACACGACGTCAAAGGAGACCAGAGATTCGTCGGCGTTCACATTTACTCCTCTGACGAGATCGATTAAGTGGCTGGAATCTCGTAAGTATGTGTCCGTGGTGCCAGTGAGGGGGGAGATGAGCTGGTGCTGATACGCCGAAACTGCACGTAGTGGGGAAGTAGTGAAGTCCACAATGAAGCGGAGGGGGACCTCCGGCTTGTGGATTTTTGGTAGACCGTACAAAGCGAAAGCGGACCCGTTGCGACAAATTAACCTAAGATGAAGGCAGCGTGAATCCGTTTGCTCCTTGAAAATGATAGGCAGGGCCCTGTTTATGGTATTCTGGGTATTGCCGGTGGGGTCTTTTTGTAGGGGCTCATACGCCGATGTGGAAAGCAAATCCGTCACCTTTCCGTTGTAGGAGCTCTTGTCCAGGACCACCGTTGCGTTGCCCTTGTCTGCGGGCAGAACCACGATGGCGTCGTCTTCCTTCAGGCTACGAAGGGCGCGGTGTTCGGCGGACGAAATGTTATGCTGGCGAGGGCGCACCTGTGCGATAACCCCGATAGCCTTGAGCCGAACCTCTTCATGTGGAGACGGGTCCAGTTTACGAATGCCGTCTTCAATGGCGGCCGCCATAGCGGGAATCGGAGGCTTACTTGGGACGTTGAACCCGTGTCCTTTTGCCAGCACGGAAGTTTCTGTCGGTGAGAGCACCCTTGAAGACAATTTCCTTATGAAGTTGATGTTGCTGTTGCTCCGGCAGACGATAGGTGACGATTTCTGCCGGAGAGCCGCAATCTTCTTCTGATGTTCGTGAGTTCTTTCCTGCGTAGCGGTGATAGCCGTGAACCGGGCGAAATCGTCAAGGGCGTGGAAGGCCTCCGGTATCCTGAATTCCAGCTGTCTTCGTAAGAAGAAAGATCGAGTTCCCTTCTCCATACGTTCTCTCGGCACTCATGGATGCGGGCGTTGAGGAGACGCCGTTCCGCTTGGTCGATGACCCTGTGCCCCTCGGATGAGCTCACCAGGCGCATGTGAATCTGCCGCCGTGGTTGAGGGTTTTCGTCGCCGTCATAACCGACGCAGCCATGCACGGTGAAGCTCTTCTGGAAGGCAGCGTCCAACTGATCCTTGAGAAAGGAATTGGCGTCGCACGAGGCGTAACGGATCTTCATGAAGGAAGTACAACTGTTCTCGTGACAAACTTTCGAGAGGAGCCGCAGCACCTAACGAAGGGTACCTCCGTGGGCCTCGTCGAAGAGCTTCAGACGCCAGCCGTCGTCACCGCAATCACTGAGGAAACCTCGTCATCACAGCAGAAGAGCACGTCGCCACCGCAGCTCGACATCGACCCCGAACTCTCAGCTCCTAAGCGCCGGCAGCTGATTAACCTCCTCGCCGAACACCGCGACTGCTTTGCGACGTCGTCGAAGGTACGCCAAACACCAACTGAACGCTGTGACGAAGAAGGATGTCTATTGACTGAACGCTGTGACAAAGAAGGATGTCTATCCGCTCTCCCGCATCGACGATATGTTAGACCGACTGCGCCACTCCTGACATTTTTCGTCGATGGACCTGAAGTGTGGTTACTGGCAGATTGAAGTTGACGAACGCGATTGGGAGAAAACTGCCTTCGTCACTCCCGACGGACTGTACGAATTCAATGTGATGCCGTTCGGACTTTGTACAGCACCAGTCAACTTCCAGCGTGTCATGGACACCGTGCTGGCAGGTCTGAAATGGCAGAGCTGCCTCGTCTACCTGGACGATGTTGTGGTATTTTCGCCGGAATTCGACGAACACCTGAGACGACTTCCAGCCATGCTTCAAGCCATCGAGACCGCGGTCTGTCACTCAAGCCAACAAAGTTTCGATTCGCCTATGGTGAACTTAAGTTCCTTGTCCACGTCGTGAACAACAAAGGTTTTCTCCCTGCCCCGAGAAGACCCGCGCCGTAGCTGCGTTTACGCAGCCGTCTGACAAGAAGGCCGTGAGAAGATTCCTCGGACTCTGTGCCTACAGCAAACTATGTGTTCGGGACTTCGCCAAGCTGTCCGCACCCCTGACGAACCTCACGAAGGACGCCATGAAGCTTGAATGGACAGAAGAACACCAGCGGTCATTCGATGAGCTCAAACGAAGACTCCAGACGCCCCCGATTCTTGACCATTTCGATCAGTTCGCTGAAACAGAGATCTACACGGACGCCAGTCACACCGTACTTGGCGCGGTACTAGTCCAAATGCAAGACGATGCAGAGCGAGTCATCGCATACGCGAGTCGGACGCTGTCAAAGGCGGAGACTAACTACTCAACGACTGAAAAGGAGTGCTTTGCTGTCAACTGGTCAATAACAAAGTTTTGCCCATATTTGTATGGAAGTCCTTTTCGCGTCGTCACGGACCACCACTCGCTCTGCTGGCTCGCGAACCTGAAGGACTCCTCCGGACGCCTCGCCCGCTGGAGCCTACGACTGCAGGAGTTCGACATGACTGTGGTGTACAAGTCCGGCCGGAAGCACAATGACGCCGACTGCCTGTCAAGGGCCCCAGTCGAGGCCAGTCCTACCTGCATCAGAGACAACGATGATGAGTGTTTCCTCGGTGCTCTGGGTGTCAGCGACATGGCCGCGCTCCAGCGAGACGACCCTGAACTACGAGCGCTCATCGAGCACCCAGAGGGACAAGCGAGTACGGTTCCCCGTGCTTTCTTTCGAATCCTGCCAACCTTCTTCATACGGCAAGGGGTGCTGAACAAAACGAACTTCGTCAACAACAGCACAGCATGGCTGTTGGTCATTCCTTCCAGCCTTCGAGGAGAAATCTTCCAAGGATGCCATGACGACCCAACAGATGGACACCTCGGCTACAGCAGGACGCTCGCCAGGATTCCAGAAACGTACTACTGGCCGAGGCTTTCGAAGACCGTTCACCTCCACACTCGATCATGCCACGAGTGTCAGCGACGCGAGAAGCCGCCGACGAAGCCGTCAGGACTTTTGCATCCGATTTCTCTCCCGTCCACGCCGTTCCAGCAGATCGGAATGGATTTACTTTTCTCTTTCCCGCCGTCAACGTCGGGAAACCGCTGGATAATCGTCACCACTGATTATCCCACACGTTACGCCGAAGACGAAGGCCCTTCCATCAGGTATGGATGTTGAAGTCGCAAAGTTTTTCATCGAGTCCATTGTCCTCCGGCACGGCGCCCCTGAGGTCCTCATCACAGACCGTGGATCTTCATTCATGGCCCAGCTGACGCAAGAGATCTTTCGTCTCAGTGGCACCTATCACCGTTGAACCACTGCATACCATCCGCACACAAATGAACTAGCAGAACGGCTAAACAAAACTATCGCAAGACATGATCGCCATGTATGTCGACGTAGAGCACAAAACATGGGACGAGGTGATGCCCTACGTCACGTTTCCTTACAACACGGCGGTGCAAGAGAACACAGGAGTAACCCCGTTTCAGCTGGTGCATGGCAGAAGAGTAACGACCATGCTCGACGCCATGCTACCTCACGAACCAGCTGACGATGGGATCCCCGACGCCCAGGTGGTTGGTCAACGAGCTGAAGACGTTCGCCAGCTCGCCCGACTCCGAATTCAAGAGCAACAACGTGTCAACGGTACCAGGTACAACCTTCGCCGAATCGACGTTCGTTTCAAGCCCGGAGACCGTGTGTGGGTTTGGACCCCAATACGACGACGCGATCTAAGCGAGAAATTCCTAAAGCGCTACTTCGGACCCTACAAAGTGCTTCGTCGACTTGGAGACCTAAACTACGAGGTGATGCCCGACGGAACAAGAACATCATCACGCCGCCCACCACGACCTGTAGTCGTCCACGTCGTGCGCCTGAAGCCGTACTACGCTTGATAGGACTGTGGACATTATGTGTCTCAAATGACTGTTTAGTTTGCCGTTATTTTTATTTGCTTTGTTTCGTGTTTTTCTGCATCGGGACGATGCACTTTTTTAAGGGGGGAATAATACCGCGAGCGCAGCTGACCAAGCAGGCAGCGCGTTCGTGGCCTAACGGATATCGCGCGTGCCTTCACCACAGAAAGCCAGGGTTCGATTCCTGGCAGCAGGGACGCATTTTTGTTGACATCTAACGTAATGTTCTGGTGAATTCGAAAACATTGTTGTTTGTTCTCGGTCCGATTGTTCTACGCGTGAAACCTTCTACGCCGATTATTCCAGAAGCCTACGCGTGTACATCAGGGGCTTCGCGTGGTGAGCCGAAGTCAGTTTCACCTCAGCATTCTATCCTGCTGCTTCGCCACCTTCGACGCCCACGACGCTCTGTTTTTATCTTCTGTTTTGTTTTTGTTTTGGGCACAAGTTCGCCCTGTTAAACGTTTAGTTCCTTAAGTTACCATCGCCTCATCGATTGTCATTCGTGACAATATACCTCGCATGAGGCAACAGGACATTAAATCAGTTTTTCCAGGAGCTTGGAGTAGTGAGGTGTTTCAGATATGTAGATGATTTTTTGGAATGCTTTCCGATGAACAAAATGACGAAGGATATGGGCACAAAAATCATGCAGAAGTTCAAGGAGGCACACAGAGGACTAAAATTCACATTCGAATTACCTGATAGAGGCAACCTACAGTTTTTTAGATATCATGACATTCGGAAAAAAAAACACGTGCTGGATGTATAAGACGGGAAGGGAAATGGAAATACTCCCGTACGACTCAGGACATTCGAAGTTTGTAGAGAGGTGCGTCGCCTCAGGATGTGCCAGGCAAGCCATAAGAAAATCATGTTTCCACAGAGTGTCGGAGGGCCTACAAATACAGATAAGACGACTGCAAGCAAAGTGGTTATCCAGAACCGCTAATGGCGGCCATAGTAGAAAAATGTAGGAACGAATTCACAGGCAAAAGTAAAAACCAAAGCAAAGAACATTGACAAATGTAGAACCCATCCTTTGGGAATGATTATCTACGTTAATGCGAATAGCATCAAACGGTGCGGAGTTATGCGCGTTCGTCAGGTGGCCGGCACACTCTAGATACGCCAGCCCACTCTTGAGGCGATTCTAAATTTGTTGACACTTTCACAGCCCTGCGCACGATCTCCGCAGCCCAGCACGTGCGTTTGTGTCACTTAGGAAGGCGAGCAAAGCACGCGCCATACGCACAAACACTCAAAATGGTACCGACCAGACTTTCTGGCGTCTCAGCTAGTCTCAACCAACGGTACTCTAAACGGTTGTTTATATCTTTACCATAGGACGCGCTTTACAGCGCTGTCACAGCTACCGGTGCGCGCGCGTTCCATGCACGAGGGCTCATTCCGCTCTCGTGAGGCTGAGCACGGCCGCTACATCACCCTCTCCCGAGCGCGGGGAGAGGGTGAGCTAGAGGCCGTGCTAAGCCTCACGTAGAGCGGAATGAGCGCGCTCCGTAGCATGTGACAGCGCTGAGCGCGCTATGGTAAGATATAAACAGGTGTTTAGAGTGCGTTGAATGACTGCCTTCATAGCTCTGTGGTTAGCGCGTCTGCCTGCTGATCAAAGGGTCAACGGTTCGAATCCCAGCCGGCGCCGGTCTTTTTATTTATTTATCGACCCGCGGCGTAAGAGGTTAGATAGCCAGATAGATAGATAGATAGATAGATAGATAGATACATAGACGAAAAGTGCGTGAAGTATCAAAGAATGCTATTCGCATTAATATTCGCATTAGTATTCGCATTAAAACTGCTGACAAAAAACCAGTGGTTGCGCTGCCATACATTCACAATTTTTCCCATCGGTTGAAAAAGATATCAGAAAAACATGAAGTAAAAGTGGCATTATCCGCCCCGTTTAAACTAAAGGGCTTATGCAAGAAAGTGAGCGAACCGGAAAAAAACAACACAAGAGGCCAAGCATCGTGTAATGTGAAGCACAAACACAAGGTGGTTCACTGCACTGAAGGAGTTATATACAAGATACCACTAACGTGTGGGAAAATCATACATAGGACAAACGGGAAGATGCATGAAATGAGAGACTAAGGGAGAACAAATAGGCTTGCGTGACAGCTGCAGGCATCTGGTAACCTCGCGGCACACTGTGCAAGATGCAGCTGCGAAGCTCTCCTTGGAACTACAACCATCTTATACAGATCACAAGACAGAACCAAGCGCGAAGTTATGGAAGCCTTTCACATGGCTTCCGGAAGAAATGGAACGTGCGTAAGTGAACCTTCAATTGCTTTAAAACAAAAAGAAATAAAAATGCTTAAGAAGATCCCACAGCACAACAGGGCAAACATCAGCTCCAGGGTGGCAAGAGCATAAACACAAACACCACCAACATCATGTGTCTACAAATGACAGAAAAGACATTAATCGTCACAGTCCTTTCCACGATTTCTCAGGTACATGCGCGTCATCGAACTTGAGTCCCGCCCTGTCTACAATTTCCACTACCGATCTCACCAAGCGTTCGGCGCATGCGTGACGCCACCATAACTTTAGTTCACGGGAGGAAGACGGCCGTGCATGCGAGGGCTCGTGCCGTCTCGTGCTGCACACGCGCAGAGCTCCAGCAACGTTGTTGCGCGTGCAGAAAGACTAAAGTTCCCTCGATGCATTGCGGCAGCGGTGGTGTAGTCAAACTGGCTGGTGAGATCGGTCTATTATCAGGCAATCTTCATCCTTCAAAAGAAAGGTATTAAGAAGGAAGAAGAAGAAACAAAAAATAAACAGTCGTTAGTCTGCGCATTCACAAGTACGTCATGTTCTTAACTATCTTGCATATCATCTCGTAGTTTGGGTATTTGTGTGTTAAGGGTAACTTCGCAACCCAGTATACATCAGAGTAGTGGCTCTTTGATGCTCTGTGCTACCTCTCACACAATTCCCTTTGCTCACCATGATTGGCGGTGTCCTCTCGGCTCTCCTCCTCTCTAGTGTTTGCTTATTAAAAAGAGTGAAGGGCTTTGTGGGAGGGGCTTCTGCTACTCTAGAGTTGCAACAGAGTATAGCGCGACCTCGGTTAATTTAATCATTTCGAAGAGTCCTAGCGGGCACCCATGCATTTTTATGAAAAGGACTCTGCATCATATTTTGAACCGAGAAAGTGACCCCACGAACGGGAAAGCACGGGCCTTCTGCTACAAAATTAACCGGACCAAACTTTGTTTTCAAGATCAGACCGGAAAAAGTCGACTCCTGTCTTATAAACGGCGAGTAATAGAAATCCTGTGCTAGTCTCGCCACGTTGGGAAGCTAATGCTATGACCCCCATCTTGATTTCTTTGATGCTTGTTATGGCTGTTTTCACATCTGGTATTTTTCACTGTTCTTTGGCCAAAAGTGAGTGGCAGGTCACTATAGGTTTCCAGAAGAAAGCGGTCGTATATGCAGAAATTTCTAGCAAGTTCGTAGCGCAGTGGCGCTTCGTCGCAACCGAGGAAAAACTCTAGGGTATTGTTGGTGCGAAACAATAAGCCTCACGACTAGCAGCAACTTAATCGTGGATATACTGCACCGTATGGCGTTTATTTGAGCTCTACTCCACACAAAAAATTACAGGGGCACTTAGGTATCCCTTTGTGGATTGAATGCGAAAGCATTGCCATTCCTAACGAAACTTCCTTTTTTTGCTCTATTGTTAGGAATGGCAATGCTTTCGCATTCAATCCACGTAGCGATACCTAAGTGCCCCTGTAATATTTTTTTACGTTACATCATATGGCGTCGCACATCATGGTACGTCATGTCGTCACGTGAAGTGTGATGTCATTGAACCGAGGACATATTTTTATGCCCATCTTCCGGGCACATCAACGCCGACGCCGTCTTTTGCCGTAATGGGACAAGCTTCTTTTCGAGGGAGAGTAATGCCGCATTCCGAAGCAACTGAGATAGCACAGCAGCTAGGATGCCCGGCTCTCACACAGCAGCACCGGGTTCGAATCTCAGCCGTGGAAGCACATTTTATTCATTCTTTTATTCCTCTGTTGGCATTTGGTACCACTCGGTTAACGCCACCGGACGCCGGATTTTCCGCTCCATAGACATATAATGCTTTCGCATTAAAAAGGCACATCCAGTCAGGATTGTGCCTTTTCGTGTGGTAGAGTCGTACAGCTGCCCACCACTTCGAAAATCACATCTGAAGTACGAGGGGGCACTAGTGATCACCAAATCAGGTTCACGCCATTCATAGGTGAAGGATCCATTTGGGTGCACTGAAGATTTGTGTGGGCATTTTCTTTCATTGATTCAATGGCACGTCTCTCCGTCCTGCACCTCGTTAGCTCTAACGGGCAGGATGGACAGCTCGGCAGACTCGTCGGCTGAATCCTCCGTGTGTAGTTTAGCGTTGTCCTTGTGCTGCTTCAAGTAGGTATGCATGCGAACAGTGCGCAAAACACATGCCCCTTGCCCACGCTTCAAATTTCATTGCTGGTTGCGGCGAAATAGCCAAGTGACGTGCCGTCATGTTTGCCCTAAGAAGTTTGTAAGTCACACAAAAGTTGCGACAATTATGTTTCATTTATACAAATTTCTTCTCGGGTTTTATCATACACAATTTTTTATCGTAAGTTTTGCTTTTTGAATTCGGCCTCTGATGTCTCGATCCTCCCAATAATTCAAACTTCGTGTATTGCATCGATTGTGAAAGCTGTAGTTGACACACACCCATTCGGAGCATGGCTTTATGATCCACATCGAACTCTATTACCGTTTCCTTCTTGTCCGGTGTGATTAAAAATACTTCAAGATAGTAAACAAACACAAAAACAATACACAGGGACAAGGAGTGGACATAAAACACTGGTGCCAGTGTTTACCACCACTTATTGTCCATGTGTTTTTTGCGACGCTTGTCTACGATCATGAACCAATTGGCCCGAATTGCCATATTAATTCTTCGAGATGCTTATAAGTCATAGCTTGTCTATGTTCAAATTTGGTAAACTTCATAAGCGACAACATCTGCTTGCTTATCTTTGGTAGACCTTGTCAAAAGCCAAAATAAAAGACTGCAATGCGGCGGCAAAAACAGTGAGAGATTGATTCTCGCAGACTCGGGGGCAAAATATACTTTTGCACCATGGTGCCCCTGACAATGTTATCAGTGGCACTTATTAAACTATCAAGGTAGTGTGTAAATTAAGTGCCTGGGTGAGCAAAAATGTAGGAATTTTAAATGTGACTTTCCGCATTTAGGGCTGGTTCACACATACAGTGCAGCGCTAACTGAGCCCTGTTAATGCAATGAGTCACTGCTACTTCCATGGCTTGTATCATGTGTTCTGAGTTGCCTACTTTCATACAAAGGACTGATGTCTTGGTTTGTAATACTGATTCAACACTGAGGTAGTGCTGCTCTGTGAACAGGATACCTTGCTCGGACATTGAAGTTTAGATAAGCAGATCAATGTGTAACTGTGCATCTTTTTTCTTTATAGGTTACCAGTACTCCCGTGGACACGAAGGCAGTACAAGGTCCCCATGGACACGAAGGCAGTGTACCATATACTCGAATTTCGCATTTTTAATAAACTAGTTATTAATCCTTCCCACGGTTTTATGCAGGCATTTTCTGAACCCTGCATGCTTATATAGGCATACATATAAGTGACACTTGCACTCACTTTCCCCTTCCCTCAAAACAGCAGTTACATCCGGACCCCATGTCATGCAACCTATTGCCGTCTTCTCTCTTAGAGCTCTCTATCGAGAAACCCATGCTAGGAGTATAATTTCTAATACATTTCATTTGAAAGTCTCGATACACTGCTTTGAGTCTGTTGAAAATCAAATGTTTTTTTCTACCGCGTTGCAATTGAGGTTTTGATGGGCCATCTCATTAAGTATATTCCGACTCGTCGGAATATACCTAATGAGATGGCCCATCAAAACCTCAATTACAACGCGGTAGAGAAAAACATTTGATGTTCAACAGAGGCTCAAAGCAGTGTATCGAGACTTTTAAATGAAATGTATTAGAAATTCTTATGAGGTGGCACGGCAAAACCTTAATTGAAACGCGGTGGCCAATAGTTTTCGTAAACTCCATAGGGACTCGTTACAAAAAATCAATTATTTTTCAACACAGACTCGAAACGGTGTCAATAGACTTTCAAATTATATTCATATGAAATATATTAGAAACTTTATGCGGTGGCTTTGTCGAAACTGCAATTGGAACGCGGCGGCCAATAGTTTTCGTAAACTCCTTACGGATTCGTTACAAAACTCATTTGCATTTCTATTGAGCCTCGAAAAGATACGATGAGTTGACTCCATAAACATTCAAAGAAATTCATTAAAATTTTTTGTAAGGGTGCTCCCCTTCTCCTAGGATTATTATCGTCATTCTTGTCCACCTCGTTTGCAGCTTTGCATTAATTGCATTATCACCGTGTTTCGCTCGTAGTTTTGGACCATCTCCCGCTCCAGAACTCGACCCGGATCCGAGAAAAGTTTCTCTGCTGATTTCGTCGGATTCGCCGGGGCCGCCGGAAGGGGATTCCTGGGAAGGTGAACGAAGCAAAATGTAGGGGCGCGAACGACCTGGTGTACATTGCACATGGTTTAAAAAAACCGAGACTGCGGGTCATGCTCCACTGGGGATCCGGAAGCGGAGCGACTCTATTAGGATCGCGTGCTCCATCTCGGATCTGGTCTACTGATTCCCGGCGCTCTCCAAAACGAGGAGTGGAATTCGCCATTAGTAAGTTACGCTTTCAAGCAACCACCCTCAGCCATCTTGGGGCTTTAAAATCATGGTTGGCAGTTATCTCAAGCTTTATCTAAAATCAGACAAAACTTTTATTATTTTTTTTTCGTTTTCCAGAATCGTTTACGACAGAGCACAAAACGGCATGGCTTGTTTTTCTTGACGCCGTTTCTAAGGATCAGGAAGTCGCATTTTGGAACCGTAACGATCGCCACTCGACTCTTGTCAAAACTCGAACAAGCAACATTGGCGGTCTCCATTAGCTGGGCACGAAGCGCGTGATTCGATCCGAGTCTTGGCCGAACGCTGACGTCACACTCGTGCCGAATATATCTTCAATATGCGTGTCCAAACAATGGCGGACTGGCAATAGGGGGACTTTTGAAAAAGGGTCTTTTGCACCCGCTCTGCTCTATAAGCGAACAAAATGGAGGCGATCGCGAGTTTATCGGGGTATTTTTATTTATTATTTATTTACTTCCAATACTACTAACCCCATTCAGGGTTGTTGTAGAGTGGTACAGTTTGCAATATTACAACCAGAGAAAAAAATATTCAGCAGACAATTTGCACGTCAATATTCAAAGCAAATATAGAAGTCAAGAATGAAAAATTAGTAAACAACTTCAATACAATAGATGCATTGCACTTTTGAAAACAGCATAAAATATTAGTTTATGATGAAATGTGGGCATCTACGTAATCAGGAATATTTCAATAGAAGAGGAATGGACAACATTTTGAGGTAGGTGGTTCCATTCGTTAATGGTTCAGGGAAAAAAGAGAATTTAAAGCAGTTATTATGAGCGACGTCTTCCTCGTAAAGTTTGCCATGGTTGTACCGTGTTAATCGTTTGCTTGCATGGATAAGATAATTTTCTTTTGGAAGGTTGAAGTGATCGTTGGCTAATTCGTATAGAAATTTAAGTCTAGACATGTTTGCTCTTTTTTCTAGAGAGGAGAGACCAGTTGCCTGCAAAGTTCAGAGGGAGAGACGTGCCTACTATATTTATTGCAAATAAACCTCGCGGCCATTCTCTGAACTCTTTCTATCTTATTGATGCCGGAGACTGTGTGGGGGAACCAGACGACGTTGGCGTACTCGAGCGTAGGACGTTTTAAAGTTTTGTAGGCTAGTAATTTAGTGGCAGGAGATGCAAATTTTAAAACTCGTTTAAGGAAACTCAGTTCGTTTAAAGCTTTATTAGTTGTGGAGTGAACGTGTGAGTCTCAACGCAAATTTTGACTTATGTTGAGGCCGAGGTATTTGTATTCACCGACTTGTTCCAAGAGGTTATTGCCTATCTGGTAAGGAAAGGAGTATTGTTGTCTTTTATTGGTTATGGTCATAAATACAGTTTCATTCGAATTTATTTCCATCTGCCAATCATGGCACCAATTTATGATGTGTTGAAGCGCATTATTTAGGTTAATCTGGTCATTTGGGTTATTTATTTGAGAATAAAGTATGCAATCATCAGGAAAAAGGCGAATTTTTACGTCAACATCTCTGACCAAGCCATTTATGTATATTAGGAACAAAAAAGGTGCCAGTACTCCCTGTGGGACTCCCGATGAAACTTTGCCTTTGAATGATGGGTGCGCATTAAGTGCTACGTACTGGTAGAGATCTGAAAGGAAGTCTTCAATCCACCTGAGAATTTTTCCTGCTCCTAATTTAGATTCTAGCTTAGACAATAGCTTTGGGTGAGATACCTTGTCAAAGGCTTTTGACAGATCGATGAATATGGCGTCAACCTGTCCTCTATCGTTTATGACAGTGGAAAAATCGTGAATGCTTTCAACAAGTTGCGTCACTGTTGAAAGGTGACGTCTGAAACCGTGCTGATATGGAGTAAGTATGTGGTTATTCTCGATGTGGGTAGAGACATGCTTCAGAACAGTGTGTTCGAGCAATTTACAGCAAGTTGAAGTAAGGGAGATGGGCCTGTAGTTCGCGAATTCGCTTTTGTTTCCAGATTTATGAATGGGGATGACTTTCGCTAACTTCCAGTCTTTTGGAAGTTGCCCTTTGTTAAGTGATTGTGTAAATATTATAACAATATATTTTGTTACCCATTCGGCGTATCTTTTTAGAAATTCATTTGGTATATCATCTGGCCCAGCACTTTTTTGTGTTCAGGTTGAGTAGAGGAGATAAAATACCCTGTTCGGTAACTAGAACGTCATTCACAGCCCAAGACTTCGGAATTGGATGCGAATGAGGGTGCATTACCATTATCTGTTGTAAAGACCGAAAGAAAAAATCATTGAAGGTTTTGCAAGATTTGCTTTGTCACCAAAGAGCGTTTCTAGATTTGATTTGTTTTTTGGGTTGACATAGTTCCAGAATTTGACGGGTGAAGAATGAATAAACGATTGAAGAGTGATATTGAAAATTTTTATTTAGCCGACTTGATTTTTTGTCCAAGATCGCTGTTGAGTAATGCCATTTTGTTCTTAATTAGCGGAGTTCTGGTTTTCTTTGCCTTCTTACGGAGCCTGTTTATTTTGCGCTTCACATGGATGATTTCTCGCGTTATCCAAGGGTTTTTCTTAATTCGTTTAGTTCGTTGTGGAATAAAACATGAGGAACACGTGTTAAGTGCCGTTTTGAATTCGTTCCAAAGCATATCTACAGTGGTACGGTCGCTCTTGGACAGTAGAATGAAGTTATCGAAGTGTGTATCAAAAACTTCGAGTACGCCAACGTCATCTGCTCTGTCAATGTTCAAAACCTTGCAAATCTGGGGATTTCCAGAAGTTGGGATGTTCGTTGTGAAGCAGCATAAAACCATCTCATGATCAGATATGCCATTTAAAACTTCTACGCTGTATTCGTCTTTCAGGAAATGATCGATGACAGAGACGAGATCGAGCACTGATTGCGACGTTCCTTTGAACACGGGTATTTTCAGTAACTATTTGGGTGAGGTTACAATGAAAACATAGATCTGTAAGGATATCGGCGCCGTGGGATGATTTTGTACATTTTGATAGAGAGGACCATTCTAAAGAATGGTCCTCTCTATCAAAGAATGGAGTGCCAATACTCACTTTTAGGGGAGGGGAGACTAGAGGTCAACCGCCCCTTGCCCCCGAGATTTCCCTCACCCCTTCTCCTCTCTCGACTCCGCAGACGTTGGGAAGCTTTTCTATTCTCCCGTCAAAAAGGAACCCTCCTCGATAAGCCGGCACAAGAGAGGTTTCCGATGTCATGTGACCAGTCGAAGAGGGTCTCAGAAGAGTGTACGGCGGGGAGGAGTTTGAGCCAGTCTGAAAAATATTTAGCAGGTACAGGCTCCTCAAGACCAATGGTTGGTGTTCCTAAAGAATTGCGGGGAAGTATGTGCGCACCAAGAAGCTTCTGGGCGTATTTTACAGCGGAGCTGTTAAGGGCTAGTTTTCCCTGGATCGTGTCCCCCGAGAAGAAATGTCGACACTAAACTCTGGTTGCCGCCGTCGCTCCTAGTTGGCGGTAGCTGTCCAGAGTGTTGTGTTTGCCGGTTGTCCGCTTGCCGCCGTCGTTCATAGAGGGCGGCATTTCTTCGGAGGAAAAGAGCGGGAACGGAACGAGCGGCGATGTGCGCAGCAGCGCGAGTGGTTTCGCAACCGTTGCGAGGCCGCTATCGCCTAAAGTTCGGCTGCGTCTGGCGCTTCAGATTCCCTTGCGAAAGAAGGGCAGATCGCTCGCGTGGAAAGCCGCCGCCGAGAACAAACCCTCCTTCTCTACCTTCTTCACCGGAGTGGAAAGGCTGCAAATTGTTTTCCTTCGAATATGCGGGAATGAACGTGCTGCACAAAAGCGGATCTACTCAGCGCGATGCCATTTTTTTGCAATGAACGCATATGGGGCCTGCAAGAAATCGTGGCCGAGAACCTACAGAGCTGCTTACATTAATGCAGCGGCAGGAAAACATGAGGTCTTATTATTATCCTTTTAGACTTGCGGACTGACGTCCGGCAAAGGCAATACCGATATTCAGAAGGAATCATTCCTTTATTTTAAGTGCCCTTTCTTAGATACTTTAATTAGTCGTTGTTGAAACGCTATGCATAAAACAATAATAAAAAGGAAAAGAAAATAATACGCGAAAAACTTTTCTCGTTTGGTAAAGATGGCAATCACCACTATCTTTATTGTGACCGACTTTGAAGGTTTTCAGTTCAGTTATCGAGGTCGATCAACGTTGGTGATGGTTCTTTTCTGCCATCCTCTATTGCGATGTAGCACCCATCCTATGGCTCCGTTGGTATTTGTGAAATGGTGTTATGGAAGGGGGCTGCTGAATCTGATGTCTCTGGTGTGAATGCTTCGAGTTCTAGGTTTTCCGTGTCTTGGCTGGCCCCAAGTTGTCGCTGGTAACCTGCTCTCTCTTCAGGGTGTTTCTGAGAAAATCGTGGCCCAAAACGTGCTGTCCTCGGACATTCCCATTGGCCTCTCCATATATTTATTTGTGTTTTAAGTTCAGAGTAATAAACTGTTCACACGACACCACGCGTGTCTGTAACAAGGTCACATTGTGCCAAAATGGTTATTTCAAACTTGATGAAAATCGAACATTGTTCATAGTCATCTTTCGTTTCATAATGCTCTTTGATTTGCATCCGGTTCAACATGTATTTCATCTATATCACTTCTAACCTCGTTTTTGTTTTGTTTGTTTCCCTGTTTTTAGCCAGGGTTTACTAGGGAAGGTCTGTGTGCTTCCAAAGCTCCATCACATCGCTGCCACGAATCTTCGTGGTAATGCGTTCTTTGAACCGCCTTACCGTCTCTGCCAAGAAATCCCTCCTCCAGTCACCAACGACACCCTTCCGCACAAAGTCAGGAGTCATCGGCTTCTTCAGCGCCTCCTCACCTATAGCATCCATCCTGAGCTTCACCCAAAGCGGCCTCCTATCTTCAGGAATAGCTTTTAACTCAACACAGAACGACTCCAGACCCCGGTTAACGTACTTCTTTATGCTGACCATGTTCGTTTGCTCTAGGACTTCGTCCAAGACCAACGGGTTGGCCCTCAGCTTTAGACAGTACTCCTCGCCGAGAAAGTCGGCATTTTTCAGCACCCACGCAGCGGTGTCCTTCTTGAGGTCCTCGTAGGTCAGGAAAGGCACGTTCGGATCATTCAGGTGCTTGTATCAGGACAGCAGGTGGTCAAAGTAGTCGCCAGTGCTTACCTTGCGTCCGATGAACATTTCAAAGAACTCGTCGAAGGTACCGTCTGCAAAATTGCAATGGGGCAATCCTTTGGTGTGATAGAAGAAGGAGGCACAGCAGTCGTATGGATTCCTCGCGATGTAAAGGTACTTGGCGTCCTTCGAATGAGGCTGCAACTGAAAGGGCATGTGGGTCTTGATGGCGCCTGGTCGGGGCATGTCCTTGATGGACTCGGCGCCTACCATCTCCAGAAATGGCATCTCGCGAAGGGTGCCCATCATGTTTCCCTGCGGAGCATGGCCGTTGAAGATGTTGTAGACGATGTATTGCAACCAGGTGGTGCCGCACTTGGGGTACCTCACGATGAACACGACTCCAGGCACCGGTTTGTAGCGCAGTGCCGAGCGAATAGTTTAATCCTGAAATCCGTAGCTGACGTAGTAACCGTCGATCTCTCTCTAGATCTCCGTCATCTTGGTTTCCTGTCAAGGAAGGAAATAAAAATAGCATATTCAGTAATTATTTTTGCGAGAAATAATTGTAGATAGCTTGCACGTGACGTGATTGCCCTGTGTTAAAGATCATTCCTACTTGTTCTTGCTGATAAAAACAAATTCACTGATGTGAAAAGCATGCTCAGAAGGTACACGCTCAGCAGCAAGGCCGTGATAATGGCCGCATATGTAACGTCAGTGCCAGTCATGCCTTGATTCTCGAACCCAAAATCAGCGGCTCTCAAACTGAATTAGGCAGTTCTGAAGCTGCCATGAAATTTTAAGATGCTCCTGCACCAACATATCGCGCAATGCTACACAAAACACACGTATCTGCCACAGCAAAGGGGCAGAATCGTTCCTCTGGGCTTCGCCAAGTTTTCGAGTCGCGTTCGTTCTGAGACGCTGCACGAGCCGATAGTGACGATGCTGGTGCGAGCTGGGCGCCGCGGCGTAAGTCCACTATCAATGATGTGAATGTGTGTGTGTGGGGGGGGGGTTGCAGGCCTTGTCTTCTAGATGGCATTGCGTCAACGCTTTGTGCTGGTGTGACGACGTCACGAGGGACACGCAATCAGCGATGGGAAATGTACGATGCTTCAGGAGGCGTACGCGCACTGTAGCAAGGCCATGCTGATGTGACATCAGTGGAAACGATGTGTTCATTACCTCGAGGTTATTTAGACGGGAAACCTAGTTGCTTTATAGTTTACCATCTTTTCAGACCACCTGAGACTGGGTGGAAGAAACACGACGATGTCTCAGGTGGTCTAAAAATATGGTAAACCTATACACCAGCTAGCCTGAGTTAAGACCAGTTCCGAGCCTAGAGCGTCGCCAGATGTTGCGAGTGAAGCATGACAACTCTGCCGGGTGTTTGCACTTCGTTCTTCGCCGCGGAGCCAAACCACTCACATCTCGTCTTCTTAAGCCGGTGCCTGCGCATGCAGATGACAATCACATGCGCAGTTCGAACCGGAAGGCCCATCGCACCGTATCGGATGTGCAAAAAATCAGCAGAACCCATCCTTTGGGAATGATTATCTACGTTAATGCGAATAGCATCAAACGGTGCGGAGTTATGCGCGTTCGTCAGGTGGCCGGCAACACTCTAGATACGCCAGCCCACTCTTGAGGCGATTCTAAATTTGTTGACACTTTCACAGCCCTGCGCACGATCTCCGCAGCCCAGCACGTGCGTTTGTGTCACTTAGGAAGGCGAGCAAAGCACGCGCCATACGCACAAACACTCAAAATGGTACCGACCAGACTTTCTGGCGTCTCAGCTAGTCTCAACCAACGGTACTTCTAAACGGTTGTTTATATCTTTACCATAGACGCGCTTTGCAGCGCCGTCACAGCACGGTGGCGCGCGTTCCCATGCACGAGGTCATTCCGCTCTCGTGAGGCTGAGCACGGCTGCTACATCACCCTCTCCCGAGCGCGGGAGAGGGTGAGCTAGCGGCCGTGCCCAGCCTCACGAGAGCGGAATGAGCCCTCGTGCATGAAACGCGCGCGCACCGGTAGCTGTGACAGCGCTGTAAAGCGCGTCCTATGGTAAAGATATAAACAACCGTTTAGAGTGCGTTGAATAGAGTTTTAGCAGGTCGTTTCCACACGAACGGTTCGCCCTCCAACGCATCGGCGACGCCACTGCGCATGCGCGCGCGAGTCGTTCGGGACGTCGGGAGGCTCTTCTCGTTCGTTTCTCCCATTCCAGCCGCTGGAGTCGTCACCGGAACGCAGCCAGCATCGTTCACGACTCGGGCAAAAACAAAGATGGCGGTCGGTTCGGCGACTGCCTTCGCCGACCCAGCCGAGCGTTAGGCTTAGGACAGCGGGAGGAGATTTGCCGTCCTGTTAGTCTGCTTCATTTGAGAGGTTGAACCAAATCATTTCGAGGACTGCTCACAATGGTAAGCGATCGTGAATGCTGTAAACAACGCATGCTAGTACATTTTTGCGATCTGCGGGCAGACTAGCTGCCGTGGCGACCGCGAGCAGACGAAATGATTTGGTTCGACGGCACACAACGTGAACGATCGTTCAAGTTCAGGATGACGGAGACACACCACATACCTTTACGGTCGTTTAGATACTTTTACTCCATCTAGCTTCGCAGTTCTTGAAATTCCGACCGGAAAATGTTGCATCGGCCGTCTTGTTTACATCAGTCGCACGCCGGAAACACGAGCCGCCACCCGCCACCACGGTGTCCGCCACGGATTTACACGTTGCAGAATGTTTCACATGCTCACTAGAAGATGGCGCCACCGTTAAGCACTATCAGCATCATCGTTTACACGGTCGCGCAACTTTCACGATTCGCTAAAGTATGTCAAATTTCACGTACGGTTTCACGGAACGGTCCAGCTGTACCGTTCGTGATTTCGGAACCGTGTGCTTGAAAAACGACTTGCTAAAACTCCCTATTGACTGCCTTCATAGCTCTGTGGTTAGCGCGTCTGCCTGCTGATCAAAGGGTCAACGGTTCGAATCCCAGCCAGCGGCGCCGGTCTTTTTTATTTATTTATCGACCCGCGGCGTAAGAGGTTAGATAGCCAGATAGATAGATAGATACATCGACGAAAAGTGCGTGAAGTATCTAAAGAATGCTATTCGCATTAATACGGTTCCCTAAAACCATCTACCGTCTGTGGCGTGTGTTCTTCCTCGTATGGCGGTCGCATTGGTCATGCAAAACTGCCTGCAGACATGCTCTGAAACATACGTACGCACGAAACATACGTACGCTGAGAGGCGTGAGCAGGGCGACTGCGGCTTTATAGTTGCTAAGTGGTCCTGCTGCCGCAGAAACCATTGTCGCCAAGTAGTTGCGTGAAAAGAGTCACACATGATCACGCAATCATACAACCTCAACTCGCTCACGGCACTGCGGTGGCGCTCCTGTTACTACTGCCCATGCGCCAATGTTTTACTTCCACGGATCGGTGTTTTGCGCACTCACAGTGTCCACACTTGGTGCACTCAAACGCGAGTCTGTAAACAGTCTCTTGTGTGTAGGTCACCTGATCAAATAATGCCTCATATGTTGCGTGATCACGTAAGCTATAGTCACGTGTCGTCATTTCACGCTGTCTCGTGACGTAATTTACATAGTAGGGTGACGTCACGATGAGTGGTCCCGTGACCGTAGATGCAACTTGAGTGATATCGCTAACCATCCGAGGTTCGGCTTCGGCAGTTGTTTCGATGATGTTCAACTTTCCCGACGAACGTACAGCCTTTTTTCTTATTCCGTTCGCTCCACTTCATCATTACGACAGCAGGAGAGGTTATTGCCACCTTAGATGCTACTGTGTCCCTCTCCCCAGCATTGGCCTTTGTGAGGCTCGTCAATGCCCGCTTCAGTGGCTCGGCATCCTGGTAAACGAGAGAAGGTCGGCAACGGCGGCTCAATCTGCGCGTGTTTAAAGCGTCTATACACATCGGGGTAGGCCACACACCTCGCACCTAGGCTCACTTCCAGGCGCGCAGCCTGTACCACGAGCCACGCGCTCCTCTGTTCTGCATTTCATTTTTCCCCTATAGTAGAACTGTAGAAAACGTAGAGGTACACAGAGCATAAAAAAGCCAGATGGCACTTTTATGCTTTCTGAATATATACACTTCTCTAAACAAAAACGAGACAATTCTAAAAACACTCTCAACAAAAATTATCGCAATTTGTTTTCTGAACAAAACATGGTACACAAGAAATATATTGTACAATCATTGAAAAAAAATAAGTCATGTTGAAGAGATCATTTGAAATCCTCATCAAATATTCGGCTTATCATAGTAGCGCTAGGACAAACAAAAATAACACTGAATTCACCATTGAGGAACGAAATAAGTTTGGATACGTTAGCAAAAAAAAAAACGCGAAACATTAAATATTTTCAATTAAGAAACCTAATCTAGGCAAAGCATTAGGTACATGCTCAAAGTAACTTATTGAAATTGGGAGAATTTTTATTTCTATGACCTTTTTCGTTGTGAATGAGCGTGGTTATTTTTATTTCGCTCTTATATTTATAACAAGATATCAAAAAGTTTGTTTTAAAGATATAAACAAAAAAAGAAAAACACGTAATTTTAAAACAGCTACATAATCACGCAAAAGAATACACGGGTGACTACGGCTCCGATATGGATAAGCAGCCTATATTTTGCTTCCACATAAGATGTAACAGCGGAACTCAGAAGCGCGAGAGCCCAAGCTCTGAATGACTAGAGAAATTATGCGCCGACAAAGTGACGAAGAACAGTAGTGGGGTAGACGCAAAGCTAGCTGCATTTGTCTCTACTCACACATAGAAAGCGTTCGATTGCCCAAAGCCGAGGTCCAGCGTTCCGCGTTTGCGTTCGATCGCGTTCGAAGAGTGAGCATGACACAAATGCAGCTGTCTTTACGTCTACCTCCTATAATCATTCCAGACAGTGCTCGTGGTGTTTTGATGTCCCCGTTCGCTCTTGTCTCCTCCTCTCCCTCACTTTACCGGCGCATAAACAAAACCCCGAGACACAGTATATACGAATATGTACTTGAAGGGTGCGAATGATATTCGAGAAACTCGTACCTGGTGCGAGCAGCGCTCTCGTTCGGTTTCCGCACGTTGCACAAAACTGCTTCGCACCTCTTGACGCTGAACTCCCACCGTGTGAAGTCCCGCGTAGCCACTGCCCCGGTTTATTGAACTCTGGGGCGCTGAGTTTTACCGGATGTGACACGGTTTTCCGAAGTATGGCAGCGTGAATCGATCTTTGTACGCCGAAAGTATCGGCTTCGTACTCGATACATAAAATTATGTCAAAGTATTCTTTTTTGTGTTTCTTTTTGTTTTTAATTTACAGAAAGACAGTTCGCCTGAACGTAAATTAAAAACGTTTTTGACACCCGCATCGGTGTCAGACAAAATTTGTTAGTATCCGCAGGACGAGCTAGTCAGACATCCGTAAATTTTCCTATCTTATTTTTATTGTAGGCGCCGTGGGCGCGTGTTTGTCTCAGGCGCAGAAACCAGATTCGCCTGAGGCGAGCATCTGCGCATGCGCAGTGCCGACAGCAGCGCCACCGCAATGGCGTACCTTCAGGGAGTTGTGTTGGTCTATTCAGTAACCGACAACTTAAGAAACGCCTGGCGTGGCGAGCCCCGAGCTTATTATTACCCCTGCTCAGCCAATGAGATTGCCGCATTAGTCTATAGCAACGCCGAAGTACCAATCACGAAGCAAGAATCGCGAACACGAAATGACGCGTAAATTCTGTGCGGCCACCATTACTTGGTTACGCACCGTGAGCACGCATTGGACACACGAGAGCTTCATCAGCATTCGGGGTGTACTCGGGTCAAAACAAAATTCCACACAAGTGCGGCGTCAGTGCTCGGCACGAACTCGGAACCAATCACGGGCTTCACACCAGAAGCGATGAGACCAACTAATGGCGGCTGCGCACGATCTATGCATCATTTTACAATTTCGAAAAGGGTCTATGTTCCTGACCGACTTTATCCTCTCCCCAGTTTCCCTACGTATACATGCTTTAAACACGCGGCATACTGAGCCGCCATGCAGATCTTTTCTTGTCCTACCGAAAGGCCCGGCCTATGAAGCGGGCGCTGACGAGCATCCGCAAAGGCCTACTATGCTGGGGAGAAAGACACGGTAGTACCACAAGTGACAATAACCCGCCTTTTTGTGGTAATGGTGAAGTGAAGAGAACGGAATATGAGAAAACAAAAACTGAAGTCCAGTTATGGCTGTGCCCATGCACAGCTGCCTGAAAGCGGAGTACAGGATCTTCAAAAATGCACAGCAACGAAGCTTCAAGAGCAACACCGATACCAAGAGGGCTGTTAAAAGCAGATGCCTTGTTTTATGTGCAGCTCCTCTCTTCACAAGAGCCTGCGTTTGAGAATATTTTCGCTTTTTTATTGCTGGCGTCAAGGATTTCAGTCACTGGTTCAGAGCTTCAAAGAAGGCTGAAACTGCTTAAACATTACTTTTTCGACTACGCTCCGTAAAATCTCGAGCATCTATTTTCCCTCAAAGTACTTGGAAGAGCCAGTCTATGCAATCTATAGCAGTTCTATGCGGAGGGCAGTCGTCAGCTTCTTGCGCAGGGGTTACGGTGACGACAGAACGACGCCGAGTTCTGATTTGACCTGATTGGAAGGATATAGTGGGTAGACCTTAATGCTAGATGCCTTCAGGTCTACCCACTATTTTGTTTGCCATCAGCCAATGAGAGCTTGGCGTTCCTGACATCATCCCAATCCCAGTGTAAGAAGCAGGCGATTTTGCGCTCTGCGTAGTGTAGCCTAGACTTTCAGAAAAAAGTCGGTGCTCTGACACTGAGCATAACGTAATCCCGTGACGCGTCATGTTGAGTGCCACAGCGCATAGAGTAATTTTTAGGCCTAAATATGCCTTCAGCCTTCTCATTTGCCCACCTTCCTTTGTAGATTGCTGCTATTAGCTTCCCCAAGTACTTTGAGGGAAAGCCATCGTATAGGGAGTTTTAACTGGATGGCATTTTTGAGGGCGATGTTCAGAGCGCCTGCTCAGAACGAGGGTATGACTAATAAGCTACTAGACCGGTAATATTGATGGCGCGCACTGCACGTTTCAAAATAACTGTGCAAGCTCCCCGTCCACACGCGCTCAGCAGTCGCGCACAGACCTACGGCCGCCAGTGAAATGGTAGAAATCTTGGCTATCACAGGCACTGTATAGTGCCGCCCGCAGGGCCGAGAAAGCAGCGCTCGGCCACCAACTTCTAGAATATTCGCCTTCATTCACGCCCCAGACGTAACTTTCCACCTGCTTTGTTGTTCTCGAAAGTGCCAGTTCATCCTCGCCCCAAGCGCGCGACGCTCGAGCCTTCTTTGCCGAACTTTCGAGATAGTGACGCATAGGAGATAAGCAGCTATCCGCGACTTTGTCGAGTCAGTCTCGCTCGCGCTCTCTGCTTTGCCGCCGAATCGCCGCCTACTTTTCTGCTGCCTCGACGCTCTTTCGTTACTTATTTTGGTTGGCACAAGTTCGCCCATTAAACCTTTATTTTCAGTTCACGCTTCGCCTTCTCGCCGCCTTAATTCGTGACAATAGCTCCTATAGAGTGAATCAGAGCGCACTTTAGGCGGAAGTTCCAGGTAGCGGAACCTCATTAGATGGTAGCTTTATAATAAATATCCCTGTTCAAATCTACGCGGATGCCGATTCACCACGCGCCATCGGACTAAAGAATCATGAGAGAAATTGAGGCAATTTGTAAACACCTGCTCTACCTTTCTGTTTAACAATGCTATAGACTGAAAACAGGCGGTACGCTGACGTGACACGCGCGGGCCGTCGACCGGAGAAGGCTACCTGCAATAACTAGTACGTTTTATTAATTAATGAAGCAGAAAGGAGCTGTGCTCTAGAAATAGTGGTGTGTATGTTTAAAGAACCTTGATGTCCGTCTGCCATCATAGAGCGACTTGTCTCTCAGCTGTAGATGAGCAACTTAGCCAGTGCAGTACAACCGCGAGCCAGGTGTTTTTAGCCTGCACCACGCAGCAGTGATTCACGACCGCACGCCGGTACGATGCTCATCCAGATCGAAACGGGCAGTGGGGGAAATTAAACCCAGGATTGCTGTGCTCTAACAAAACTAAGAACCATTCACGTGATTCGCCATCGTCGCCTGATTGGCTCAGCTGAACTCTTGCCATTGCTTGTGGTTCAAGTGAAGCTGAAAAGAAGCAAATCCAACCTAACAATTAAGAGGTTATTGAAAGTATAAACAAAGGACGGACCAAACGTACTTAATTGCAACCAACGTGCTCACCTTCAGCTTTGATATTTTAAAACATGTAATATTTTACTTTTACTTTTTTAAGTTTGTCCTCGGCTTGTTTTCGGCTTGTCCTGCTTTTGCCCTCGGTTTGTCCTCAAACTTCTCAAACATGTTTGAGCTGGCGCATGAGTAGGACGAGGTCAAAGGTGATTGAAGGCAATGGCCCAGCTGATCACGTACTGTTCGCTGTGGTTTGCTAGAACTCAACACAAAAAAGCATACTAAATGCTTAGAAAATCATTCTCTTCATGGTCATATTAATTCTAATTTTATTTTCTTTCGCTTTGTAGAATTTTTTAAAAAAACCTGGACAAGATCGTGCATAAAGAGGACGAGGTCATGGATGTTTTTGAAGCTTGCGAATATTTTCGGCGTAGTTTATCATCCGAAAACGATGTCTCAATGTCGAATGGGGCAAACTGGGAGCCTAATTAGCGAAAGATCTTGAGCTTTAAAAAAATATCACCTGATGAGGAGTTTCGTTTTATGTTCATTTGTGTTTTTCTGCGGTGCGCATTTCTGCGTATATAAGAACGTTAGCTGCACTATCCAAATTATTACAGGTCAGAAGCTGTGAAATTCGAGAGCAAACGGTAATGTGGACATCTCCTTCAATCCTCGGTTTCTTCGCCCTGGTCGTCGTTTTGGGAGCAGACCAGAGTTCGGGAAGTTGCCAATGCGACGATGCACCTCTGAGAAAGTTCGACCTCCAAGCGGTAAAATCACGGATTCTTCTTTCTGCTATTTTTTTATTCGTTTTGCGCTACAATTGACGATTTGTGAGCTTCCAATGCGCCACGTATCCTACAGTGACAAACGCTTCGCAGTTTTGGTTTCGCGGCTGGGAGATGGTTACAAAGCGAGGCTTAGCGATGCATGGAAGACTAGTCATAAGCGTAGAAGATCGACTGACCTATGACAAAATGTACGCTGCGAGTCCGGCATTGCTCATTTCGGTCGCCATGGCAACCCACCTGGCTTACTTCTGTTCATAGTGGATATCCAAGCTTCTCTCTTACGAAACACAACTTGGCCGACCGAAATAAAAAAAATAGTAGGTGTTCTTTCCTGTAAATTATGAAGTGTTGCAGCTTTTGCCAATACGTTCGCTTGCATTATGAAAAACAAGGCGACCCACCGGCCAAAACGCAAATCTTTTCTTCCGCAGCAGCCTAGTAAGTGCAGGTGTAAGAACGGCCATACGCCTGTTCACTTTTGAAAACTAAATGGGGGCGCAGGCATATTTTTGCACATGCACAGCAGCCTTTTTGGAAGAGTTGGTTCGGGTCTGGGGTCCACCTGGGTACATTCTCAGACGCTCCGGAGAACGTGTTGCACAGCGATTCTTTCTAGACCTCAATACCTTTGCGCTTAACCAGTTCATGAAACGAAAAGGACAACATGAATCATCGTTCAATGGTAATGTACAGCCTCCCGTAAAATGGACGACACATTTGCCTAGACAGTTTAGATGGTAGCGCTATGAAAATGTTTGCCAGAGGAACTTTATTCTGGAGTCGGAATGAAGCAAAGGTGTTTTCTCAGCGTCGACGATCTACTCGAGAAAGACGCGCTCACGCCAAGCTCCGACTATATATCATATTTACCTACTTCTCCTTTACATACATCTCAAAAAACATCAGCATCGCTTGTCGCAAGTTTCACGAGTCAGCAAGACACTAAACCCCGGCCCTCGCACCTCCCTAACCGTGGGTGTCGGTTCCCCAAGACGCGCACCACGTTCCGGAGCTGCCGTTTTTTCATCATGCCTAACGCCCAGAAACCTTTCTTGGCCTCTATTTTTCCTCCCTATGGTGACGCGGAAACTCCACATCACCTACCGGGTCCCCTACTAGAGAAGGAAAGACATTTTCTTCTCGCCGACCGCACCAGAAAGACGTGTTCACTGTCATAATTAGCCCAAGCCAGAGTCTTCACTGTGCAGTATATCTCGGGCCATCTTCTCCACGCACCTATACCCTCTGCCGCAACGCTCAACCCTAAAGAAGAACAACACACGATCTACAAACTCGGGCTCACGCAGAATCGATTTGCGGCCGGACGTATATCTTGACTCCGCCAAGCGCAAACTTTTCACGTTTCAAGAGATTTGCTTCTCAGATAATATTCCCCTACCTATCACCACGTACATTGCAACATGCCACAATACCTGCCACGGTATAATTCATGGAAATCATTGACGCGACTCATCATCAAGTACACACTATGCTCTTAGTACAAGAGTACATTATGCTGCCACCAGATGGGTCAGCAAAATCACATTCCAAGGATAAGTCGTCCCGCGCTGCGTATTAGTCAACTGCACCTTCCGCTGCTACCCCCATCGTTTAAAGAGACAACTGTGCACCCATTGTTATCGAGTCGGAAACCGGCAAGAAGTTTGTTCCAATCGCCACCAACCCACAACCTGTGCCATCTGCAGCAGAATTCTGACAAAAAATCACTATGCAAACTTGTGACCCTCCATTGCCACCACATCCCCCTGGCCTCAGCTGTCCGCAGAGGCCAGCAGCCGCACAAATATGTTCTGCCCTTGAGCATATCGCTATGATTCAAACACAGTTTCAAGCACCACTCAACACTATCGTACATCACATTCACCTAGACACTACCATACTTCAGCCCGCTACTTCCTTCACGAGCAGTACAACTACACCCTGAAATGAGACATAGATCCCCCTTACATACTTCAATGAAACTTCCGCGAGCTTCGCAGAAAGGCCGCTGCCTTTCGCCTCTACTTACAATCTTTCACCGAACTCCCTGCCATCATTTTTTTTGGAAGAAACGCTTATAATTTATATTGTCCCTCGCGACAATTCCTTCATCCAACGAAGCTTATTTTCCAAAAGTCAAAATCACGTTCATCAATCTACATCATCACATACGTCCTCAAAGCCCTACCGACAGTCCAGCTCAAAAGCAGTACTTACAATACCGCACAAACAGAGTACGTATCCACGCTGACTCAGCTACGTCACTATCTACCCCTCTCTGAGCTGTCAATACCTACTGGGCCACATCCGCCAAACCTTCCCTCGAATGGCTCACACCCTTCCTGCAAAAATAGTCCCACTCCCCCTCGCTGTTTTTAGGGGCGAAGCTCCTTAAGGCGTGGGTCTGTCCCTCCTAGTTGTGGGTATGTAGCCACTTCGAGGTTTAGTTTATGAATGGCTCAAGAGATGGCGTGTTCCGGAATTAACTTTATGTAGAGATGACAGATGGCGCTTAGCTCATGTTATAAAAGGCACTCGCTCTTGGCGCTGCTCGTAGTTTAGCTGGATGGAGGCAGTAGACAAGGCTGCGGAGCGGAGAGCGCGCAAGGCGGCGGCAGCGCGCGCTCGCAGACAGAATCCAGCCGTGCGAGAGCGAGAGGCCGAAGCATGTCGTCAGGCTGCGCGTCGACGCCGCCAAGATCCGGCCGTGCGAGAGCGGGAAGCCGAATCGCGTCGTCAGTCTGCTCGGCGACGCCGCCAAGATCCGGCCGTACGAGAGTGGGAAGCCGAAGCGGCACGGCAGCGTCGCCAAGATCCGGCCGTACGAGAGCGGGAAGCCGAAGCGGCACGGCAGCGGCGCCAAGAGGATCTGCAGAACGTCAGGGAACGGGAAGCGGCAAGAAAGCGCGCGTATCGGCAGGCAGACCCCGATGCAGCGAGAGCTCGTGAGGCGTCTGCAAAACGCATCAGGCGAGCTCAGCCCGAAGGTGCCGACGCGCGGTTTAAGCGAGACTTTCTAGACGTTTCGTTCGGCCATAGCTGTGGTGTGTGTGATAGATTGTGGTTCTCAAACAGTCTAGTCACAATATCTTCCATAAAGAACGACCAGGCTCGCGCCAATGCCATCGCCGTGCTGCAGCGCGAGTTCCCTGCCAGCAGCGGTGAGTACAAGATTTGCTATAGCTGCAAGGATTCGCTAGTGGCGGGAAAGGTGCCTCCAATGAGCGTATCTTACGGCTACACGTACCCACCCAAACCGGATCACTTACCTCCTCTGAACCTTGTGGAAGAACGACTGATCGCTCCTCGTTTGCCGTTCATGAGCATAAGGCGGTTGACGCACGGTAATGGACAGTATGGCATCAAGGGGCAAGTGGTTAACGTTCCGATAAACGTCCCCACCACGGTGCAATGCTTACCTCGGAACATTCCGGACGACGTGGCCATCGACGTTCATCTCAAGCGCCGGCTCGTGTGCAAACCGTCGTATAAGAGGGGTCTCGTTAAGAAACGTAACATCCACGAGTGGCTCAAACATCTCGAGCATTCTCCGTTATACAAGTACCTCAAAATCAAAATTGATTGGAGGCGCCTCGCAAACGTGCAAGACGACGGCGCCGTCTTGCATCTTCTCTAAATAATAAAACTTGATTTGTATACACACACACACAGTGTTTCTCACGTCTTTACATGGCGATGAGTGGGCGAATTAACGGAAGAATCGCTGGTTTACCGACGATTCACTCCGGAGCTTCGCCCACTCATCATCATTCACCACGTGGATATGCTGTGACTTTTTTCTGGAGATTTCCAATGCTCCTCAACCCGATTTGCTCTACACGCACTACACTCGCATGCCACCTTCGCCAAACCTGCACCCAGAAGCTCGGCTTTATCCTCTGTAATGATCTGGCATCGCCAACACGTCAGGGCAATAGTTTCCAGCGCAATACAATTCCCGACCTGGCATGGTCTCTGCAAATGCAGGAACACATGGAACGCATCTACCCTTTCCTTCGGCAGCGATCACACCATAGTGTCTTACCACCTACCTTTCATCCCCTCCCTATTAAGAACTTATGTAAAGCACTCCTGACAAACTGGGACCCCTCTCGCAGCCGTCACTTCTCCTGTACCCTCAAAATTGCACCGAGTGTTAAAAGAACATCATTCACATCTCCCACGCAGCAACAAAATACGTGACAACAACCGAGGAAACCAGGGCTATCGATTTACACCTTCTCGACCTTGGAATCAACGCCATAGCCTCACCAAAATGTGGAAGCAAAGGAAACAGAATCGCTCACTGAAATTCAAGCTCGTCGTGCTCACAGCCGGAGGCGCTAGATTGTGCACAACTGGAGACCAGCAATGTGTTCAAGCAATGGGTTCCAGCTATACGACTTGGTTGGTGGTCCGCTCCGCTCAGCCAGGGTATGGCAAATACTCAGAGGGTTGTCCTGGCAGGCACATGTATATACACATATCTCACAGTTGCATCTTTCAACAGCTTTCTCGAATCTCGCCCTCGCCACTTAGCTGTGCTCCGAATTCTTTCCCTGAAACTCTCCCCACCTGCACCAGACCTACGCAAAACTGACCCCACTACCTTACCTATTCATACTAAGTTCAGCGCGGCCAAGCTTCGAGCAGCTCTTTCCCATTGTCGACAACGCACAACCCCCGGCCCCATGGCATCCTTCATTCCCATTCCCGCGATCTCCCTGGCACAGAACTCCACACTCTCCTCGCCCACATAAACGAAGGTATGGCGAATGGAGATTTTATGATCCTATAACCCTGGGTTCCTGCAGTAGTCATAGTTGTTGGCGCATTATGGCCTTAAATGCTGCTGCGCCACTAAACCTCAATTTTTCAATCAATTATTGAAGATCCTTCCTTAGGAGTGGGACACTTTCCACAGAGTTCCCACCCCAAAACCCGGTAAGCAACCCACCCTAGAAACTCTCAGACCCATCTTTCTCACGTTCCGCATAGGCAAGATTGTGGAGAAAAATGTCCTCGCTCGCTTCACTTGGCTTCTCGATCAATCTGATTTTCTTCATTGGACCGACTGTATCTCGAGCTTATGTATGCACACAAGGCGACACGATGATCTGCATTCAGCAGGAAGTTTACCCAAATCCCAGCATTCATCAACTGCTCTGCATTGTAAGCCACGACATCGAAAAGACGTTTGATTCCATCCACTACTCTGTCATCCTAGCACAACTCTAAGACCTTACTTCGAGGTCATGTCTTCACAATTGTATCCACAACTTTTTCACTACCCGCCGCCACGCTATCCAGCCACCCACGCACCGCCAACGTTACTGGACACCCTGTTGTGGAGTCGAAAAGGTCCTGTCTTTTTAACCTTCTCTTCTTCCCTGCCCTCCGGACTCTTTCCCTTCTTCCTGAGTATACAGCACCTCTCTCCTTTAGACTTTATGATGCTGACGTAGCCCTCGGGACTTCCACAAACAGCCACGGCACTCCTTGCTCTACTCTTCAGGAAGGCATAGATATCATCGTCCACTTCTCCCATCAAGTACAGCATACCCTTTCTCATACTAAATGTGAGTTTGTTGCAATAACTAACCACCCCCACTGAACCTGTGCAGAAGCTGATCATGACCTAATTCATTTCACCTTACACCAATGAGGTGGACGAAGTCTTCCCGTCACAGAAACATCAAGGCCATCGGCTTCAACTTCACGGAGGATGGCAAAGCCACCGAGTGCATGGCCTCATGCCTGCAAACGGCAATTTACTCAGATTATGGAAATTATAGGCAGCATGACGTGTCGACGCAAGGGCCTCAACGAGCATGACATGCATCGTCCTACCCATATTCTTATCACCTCCCGGTTCATGTGCCCTCCCATACCTACGTATTACCCCATCCCAAAAACTTAACAGAGCTCGCCGCCCCGCCTCACGCCAAGAGGACTAACTACACCTCTATACCCCGCTTACTTAACTTCACAAAACCAGCCTACACACACCCCTAGACATGAATCGACATCAATCAATCAATCAAATCTTTATTCAACATCGCACAGATGTTGAATGCGCTAAGAGGTGCACACATGCACCTCTTAGCGCAATTAACACGTCTCCGTTTCACACGTTAAGGTCGGCAGATTTTGCAATCTCTTCAATACGACATCACCCACCTACCCCATTCCCACCCAAGTCGCCCCAATGGACATCCTTGACTTGTATCCAAATTCCCTCTGTACCCTGCGATTTGCACCCAATTAACCATGCTGGCTGCGATACAGGTGCTTCCTGCCTTAATGAAACTCAGGAGGGCATGGTGGGTGTTATTCCTCCTCAACAACCCGCCCTCGTCACTTACTTCTTCCAAGTCCCCACCCCCTTTCATTCAAAAGCAAAGCCTTAGACTCCGCATACCTCCGCCATAATGTGTCACACCTCTCCTAGGCATCACACCATTCTCACTGACAGTCTGCAGTACCTCATTCCTTCCTCGACAACGCAATTTCCTTCCACAGTTTCCACTAACTTCCCGTTCATTTAGTTAAACGACCCCCCCCCCTCCTCTTACACACTCAATAGGGTTCCAGGCCATACTGGAGTGCCGGGCATTGAGTTGGCTGACCAACTTGCCCGTGCTGCAATTCCCCGGGGGATTCACGCACTCCCCGGCCTACCCACTACCACCCGCCGACCGTAGCCCGTGAGCAACAAGCTAATCGCCTCAAGACACTTCAAGAGCTCTTAGATGACTCCTGTCTTCTCTAATCCCTCCAATCTTCTTCTCTTCCTAAGAATCGTGTCTTATTCGTCAATCTCAGACACGCAGTATCCCCAGTCCTCAAAGTTTCCACTATCTAACCCGATCCGCCAGCCATCCCCCGTATGCCTACTGCCCGGGCTGACCTAGAACCCCACACGCGCTCTGGGTCTGTCCACGCGCCCTTCCATCCTGCCAACAGTTTGACTCATACCCACCAAATTCTCGACTCCATTCCTCTTCAATATTGGCTCACTCCCCTGAAGAGGCCGACACGATGGTAGGGTGGCAGGCCCTGTTGCCCAAACCCAGGAGGCCCTGCCGGACATCTAAATGACATTCTTTTATTTCTGACCCTGCACTTCGGGTCTACACATTATTTTAACCCTGGAGAGTGGAGACAAGGAAAACACGACACACCCAAGCAGCACCACAAAGTGACTTTCGATCGGCCGACGGTTGGCCAGTGTCTGGACAGCTTGGCCACTTTTAGTTCTTGGCCACCGGAGACATAAACAAGGCCGGCAAGAGTCCGGCCACAAACTAGCTGTTTTTAGCTTGGCCGCCGGAGACATAAACACTGCCGGCAAGCGCCTGGCCAGAAGTGTTGATTTTCAACTTGGCCGCCGTAGATATAAACGCGCTTGGCAAGTGTTTGGCCAGCAGTGCTGATTTTCAGCTTGGCCGCCGTGAACATAAACACGGCCGGCAAGTGCTCGGCCAAAAGTGTTGATTTTCAGCTTGGCCGCCGGGGACATTAACACGGCCGGCAAGTGTTTGGCCAGAAGTGCTGATTTTCAGCTTGGCCGCCGGAGACATAAACACGGTCGGCAAGGGTTTGGCCAGAAGTGCTGATTTTCAGCTTGGCCGCCGTAAACATAAACACGGCCGGCAAGTGCTCGGCCAAAAGTGTTGATTTTCAGCCTGGCCGCCGGGGACATAAACACGGCCGGCAAGTGTTTGGCCAGAAGTGCTGATTTTCAGCTTGGCCGCCGTGAACATAAACACGGCCGGCAAGTCCTCGGCCAAAAGTGTTGATTTTGAGCTTGGCCGCCGGGGACATAAACACGGCCGGCAAGTGTTTGGCCAGAAGTGCTGATTTTCAACTTGGCCGCCGGGGACATAAACACGGTCGGCAAGTGTTCGGCCAGAAGTACTGATTTTCAGCTTGGCCACCAGACATAAACGGGATCGCCAAATGGCTGGCCGGCAGTGCTGATTTTCAGCTTGGCCGCCGAAGACATAATCATGGCCGGCAAGTGTATGGCCAGAAGTGTTGATATTCAGTTTCGCCGCAGGGACTCCCATAATCTGAACTTTCATCGCGTTGACGAAACTTTGGCATGACGACGGGCAGCGAGGAAAGCATCATGAGCGAGTGGTTGGCAGAATTGTAGTGCGTGCATCGCACGAACGCTGTTAGCGCAAGCAAATGATCACCATTTTCAGTTTTTTTTTCGTTAGACTTGAAAGGCTATTGTCTTAACTAGCACTGTCGTGTGATATGTTCATTTGGAACATTACCAAAAGTGCTAAAATATTGTGCCGTCGTTGTTCTTTGAAAATAAAATGCGAAAACAGCGCCGATGTCATCTTCGCGCTAACAATATCGCTCTGTCGCTGCGCGGCACTCTTAGCGCCAATACCACATCCGCGATTTTTCGGTTAGTGCTCCACATATTTACTCCCCGACTGCATTCTAAGAAAAAAAAGTTGTAGTCGGGTGCATCGGGCGCACATGCACCCTTTTTTTGAAAGACTAACCCTCCGTTACCCAGCCAGTGATTTGTACACCGACCATGAGCCCCCTCCTCTACCTTAAAATCCTATAGGTGTATCAATGCACCCAGCTTAGTACACCGCCACGCTAGCCACGCGCGCCCCGATCAGCTTGTGCTTGGATCGGATAAGATTGAATATTTCGGGCTTTTAGGGGCAAAGCTCCTTAGGGTCTAGCCTTGTCCATTCGTCCGGCGTCCGTGCTCACATCGCCTGCCATCCCATCTGTCTTCTTAAAAAAAAATGTTTGCGCAGTCGACAGGATTCAAACCTGTAGGGGAGACCCCAATGGATTTCTAGTCTATCACCTTAACCACTCGGCCACGACTGCGGGACGAGTAGGGGGCTCTGAGATGTAGTAACTCAAGAGCTGAGGATGTCATGGATGAAACGTTGCATGTAGCCGCTCAACGTCTATACAGGAGAGGGCGCTGCGGTCATATGCGTATATAATCGCGTTAAACTTTGCATGCATTGGCTTAACGTTTATAGACGAGAGGGCGCTGCGGTCAAATGCTCAAATGCGTATATAACCACGTTCCATACCACACATTCTCTTTCTGACATGGACCGTTGACTTAAGCGGTGGAGGTGCGTTCCACGGCTTCTAGCGGATCCAAGCTGATCCACTAGAAGAACCACTGGCTCTGCATTTCACCAACCATAAAGCAGTAATAATGAAGTCGAAACGCAACCCGGAACTCAGCACTACCTATGAGCAATAAAAAAATCTGCACCATCAGCACTACTTATGAACAATAAAATCAGTATCTTCGCCCCAATCAACATCATTCACCACGTGGAGATGTTGTGATTTTGTTTTTTGGAGGAGCCTAAACATGACGTCTCTCATATATTCATTAAGCTTAAGCTAGTGTCAATAACGTTTTAAATAGGTGCTAGGGTAAATATTTCCTGAGCCAACGAAAGCTAATAGCTTCGGCTAAAACCGCGACAAAAACGTTCAAAATTGAACTACACGTTAAAGAAAAGGAAAATTAACAAGGCGACCTAGATGGGCAGATCGCTGGTTTTGCTCTTGGCAACGTGGTTGTTGGCGGGTGGCGGGCAGCGCTGTGACGCTCTTGACGCTATCGTGGTGATTGACGCCAGTGAGGCTCGGTGTACTAGAGTGAACTAAATGCTCACATTCAAGTCGCAACGATGAACTGCCGGCGCTCGTAGACTGCCAACAGGCGCCAAAAAGGTTGCGATGCTGCGCGGGCCGTTGCTGACAGGCGCTGCTGCGTAGAGTACGCCTAGCACGAGAACGTTTTCGCGTTCGCACAGCAAAGGATTCTCAACAATAAAGCAGCGTCCTGCATCAACAGCAAGCTAACGCTGCTGGAGACTCCCACGCTCAAATTTTAGCAGATCGAATGTGGTTAGTCAACGTAGTCGCGGTCAACGCAGTCACGGTTAATTCTTCATTTTATATGATAATGTGGGTTATATGGCGCAAAATTTAGGATCTTCAGGCTTCCCGTTTTTGGGGCCATTTTTGGGCTCGAGAGTTCCTTTGGAAGTATGGAGCTGTCCTGTTCACTCGGTATTGACAGCAGAGTAGACGCTATGCTTGTTTCAGGCCAATCGTGTCTCCTGGTAGGATCACGTGACTACAGTCTTCAAGAGAAAGAGATAAGGCAGAGCACGGCACCTGCCTGAAGGCGAAGGCCACGGATAACATCCACTGCACTATCAACTTTGGGTCGAACTTTCAAGAGGATATAGGTCACAAAGCCTCTCGTTATGTTCATTGTTGGGATGCCCCTGAAGATAAGCTTTTGTGAGCGCAACCCCCTTTAACCTTGAAGGAGCTGTTACTTTCCTATTCCTTCTCTTTTTTCCCTTCTCTTCCTAAGCTGAAAGTATGGAAGAATGTGCGAACTCGCCGGACCAATCAACCGGAGACTTTTTTATTACTTGACTCCGCTCTCTGGGCGCGGGTAACGTCAGGAGCGCGATCACGTAGTAAAGGTTTCCCGGATGACGCAGTAGCTTTTTCCGATCCCCGGGATGCCTGCTTCGTGGCCTAGTTTCTTGTGTGCTATGCTACGACCTACGGGGCTGCCGTAGATTTCGTCCGCGGCAACGTATCCAAGGCTACCAGTATTTGAAAAGTCGTACGCGTATATCGGCAACAAGCGATTTCTTCAAAGAAGCCTAAGAAATTATTGTGACGCGTTTAGTGTTCGTTCGGCAAATGACGAGCAGAAAGGGGTCCATTAAGATTCAACACGATGTGGCAGACATCGTCGTCTCGTTTTTGTGTGGTTGATCTGCAGTGCCCATATTGACATATATCTCGGAATACATCGTTCAAGTCCGCGAAGTTTATGGTTAGTGCACTGAACCCGACTTGTTGGAAACGAGTGACCGCTGTTTTACGTGTATTCTTCAAGATTATTTATAGAATCAGGCACTGTCTATTCTCCCCGCAGAGAGGAAAATAATTTCCCCGAAATTCTACCCGCAGTCGCCTCCCAATAGCTGGATGAAATCATGCGACAACTACCGAAAAATACTGACTTTCTTGTTCTCCCGGCATTTCGTGGAAACATGTTTCATAGGTGACTTTTCGTGCATACACGTTTCATGGACACTTTTAGTCGACACTAACATATCACCGACACTCGCTACGCAAATTGCACGCTGCAGGGACATTTTTTTGCGGGTGTGTCGATCACTGGCCGGCAGCCCCGTCCACGCGGCTTCGCGGCGACATTCTGCGACGGCTCAATACAGAAATGTTAACCCAGAGTTGGACAAAATACTCGATAAAAGTATTTAAGTTAAGTTACTAAATACCTGCCTCATAAGGTATTTAAAATACTACTCAAGTTACTTTCATTGTAAAGTATCTTGAGTAGAGTACAAATACTTAGAAATGTATTTCAGTTACTTTTGAAGATACTTCCGCTTTGCTTAATTTGTATCGACGTCATTGACAACGACAATTATGCACCTACGCAAATCTGGGTTGCCAGAATGGTTTATTAGCACGCAACAACACAAAACAAAACAAAAACAGTATCGTAGGGCTATTTTATGCAGTCCGACTATAAAGAGCAAAATATTGTCACGAATGATAAATGATGAGGCGGCGAATAACTGAAGAAACTAAACGTTTAATGGGGCGAACTTGTTCCCAAAACAAAATAGAGAAATTCTAGCGTCGCAGGCGTCGATGTCGGCGAAACAGCAGGATCGACCGCTGGGGCGAGACTGACTCCGGACCGCCACTCAGAGCACCTTTTGTACCCGCGTGGGTTTCTGGAACATTCGGTGCAGAAAGTTCGGCGCGTAGAACATTTGTAACTCGATCAGACGACAAAATTCTCGAACTTACCAGAATGTCAAGTTGAAGGAATAAATAAAATAGAAGTCCGCTTTCTGGTATCGAATCCGGAGCCTCCGCGCGAAAGCCAAGCGCGGTAACCATTCGGCCACGCGCTCGCTGGGCAACGCGCGTGGCAGTATCACTGATAGATGTTACCAAACATCTCTGCGACAACAAGAAAGGCCGAGGCCGCTTCGCGCCCCAAGCGGTTAACTTTAGAACTAGATGGATGGGGACAACAAATACAATGGCTCAGCGCTCGGCTAACTTAAGCGCAGACCGCATGGAGCGTTTTTCTGCACGCGAAAACGCGACGCGCGATGAACGCTCGCGCGGCAGCTGACGCGGGGGCACCCGCATGCAGACAAAGCCAAGCACCGCCGGCCACGCGTTATCAGCGTTGCCAGATAAGAGAGATTCTCAACGCGCGATGTAACTGCTCACGCAAATGCTACATAATAAGGGTGAAAGTAACAAATAAGTCGATAAAGCGGGTTTTGGTGTCAAAAGGAACACTTTTTCAATTTTATTGGAGCACGAACTCCAGCGTTCGGCTGGAGTTCGTGCTCTCCGGTGAGGAGGAGGAGGGGCTCTTTTGTTACCACTTTGGCTTGCATGAACAATGCAGCATGCACGGTGCCCAGCTCAGCACAAAAGCCCAAGTGGGTCAAGTTCGCATCCTCTGACGACTGCTTTCGGGGAGATCCGGCACTTAACGTCACTTCACTAATTGTTGGCATTTTTTCATTACACTGTACAGCGCGCTCCATTAAAAAAGATGACACGAACATGCCCACAAGGCCTCTGGGTATGTGAGCAGGCCTTGTGTTGAGTAAACACCGAGGTGTGGGAGTGACAAACGGGTCAGAGCGCTTCGCCAATAGTGACATCCCTGAATATCACATCCTGCGGCGCACCTTAGACGCATCGTTTAACTACAATCCATATTTCCTATACGGGGAGTTCACTATAAACGAACTTGGGACACGGATCTGAGTGAATGAAAAACAAAGAGGACCCTGATAATAGTCACGGCAGTGGTCGCACCTTCTTCAAGTAGGTTGCGTTCAGAAAAGCACTCGACGTTGGGGGTGTCCCCAACGTCGCATTTTGAGAGCTCATCCAGCTCCCAGTTCGTTTCCTGTACTGTTCGCTGCTTATCTATGTTCGCTTGCAGACGTGTTCGCGAGAGCAATAAATGCCAAACTGACAACACGAAAAAAAAACAAAAAAACTCGACGTTTCGCTTTGAGCGGGGTCAAATATGCAAAAAGCAAAACAAAAATGTCTACTTTTTTGTGTGTGTCGTCTTCTCATTTTTTTCTATTTGTTATTTTCTTGACCACTCAAGTTTGCATTGTTCTCGCAGGTCGTTTCCCGCTCTGCTTGCGCCTCAGGGTGGCATCTTTACTTCCGTAAAACCACACCTTTTGTTGCAGGATTTTGTTTGGGGGAAACTCTATAGAAACAAAAGGCGCCTTCGGGAAGGCGAGGGGAGAACCTTCATTGTACGAACTTTGGGCTGAAATATGAGTCACAGCCGGGAAAAAAGCGATATTTTTACGAGCTCAGTTAAAGTCACCGTAGCTAATCGGAGCTAGCAACAGGATTCGGTTTCTCGAAAGAATGTTCACGTTTGCTCGTGCCACGCCCACGCCACTTCATACCGAAAAACTCGGAAAATGGCGGAATGTCAAAAATGTATTTAAGATAATGAGTACAAGATACTCGGAATTGTAATTAAGATAGAGTATTAAATACTCTCCATCAAAGGTATTTGCAAGATACCAAGATACTCCAAAAAGTATTTAAGATACAGTATCTTGAGTAGAGTATTTGAGATAGGCACAAGTCCGTGTTAACCCGCGTGGCTCCACCCTACAAGAAATTTGCGGCGACAATCTGGGGTGACTTCTTACCAAAAAACAAAAAAAAAGGCTAATCATAGCTGTTTGTAAAACAATCTGTCAATGATACATCCTTCGATGAACTGATTGCCACCGCCAATGAGAGGCGTCTGCGGGTAGAATTTCGGGGGAATTATTTTTCCAGCTGCCGGGAGAATAGGGCAATGTAACTAAGAATTACCCCTGTTCTTGTTTGCTTTGCAATCTTCTCAGCTGTATAAAAGCTTAGAAATACCTTTTTACATTTCGCAGAGCGCTTGCACGTTTGTACTTTTCTACGGACATGCTGTGCGTACTTCTAGGAGATTTGAAAACAAACTTCTGTGTCTGTCTTCCTGCCCGTTTACAAACACCTGCGCGAGTAAATTTTTTTTACGGGTTTCCTTCATGTTTTAAGTAGGTTAATTTAGTTCGGGACATCTTTAATAAGTTTTAGATATCCAACCTTCCACATGGTGCCCATTTAGGGTTAACGAATAATTTGCCTGGGTGCCAGATGCTAGCTTGAGAGCGATTCATTTCAACAAGCATTGGTCAGCGAAGGGAATGCCGCGGCTTTGCTTCTGCTAGAGCAAATGAGCTAGTCCTGCCTTTCGTGGCTTGATCGCGTCTGTTCATTTGCTTGTGCGTGATATATTCAGTTGCAAAGTTCGGAAAGAGCTGATTGTGGCCAGTCATCCTTGACGTCACGACGACTTGGTTGAGGTTTCGGAAAACCTTCTAGTGTATTGTGAGCCAAGCTCTTCAGACCATCTCGATGATACATAAACGAGTGAACTTATGTAGAGCCTTGGACGTCGTCAACTTATGCGGTAGAAAACTGGAGTCGTCGCTTCAGTTGGATTACAAACAATGCTCGAGAAAGAGCGGTATGTGTGTATGTATGCGGGCATATCTTTTTCAAATGACAACCCGCATGCGGATATTTTCTCATACGTAAACAAGACCTTGGGTAAGTGATTTTCAAGTACCGCTAATTATTTGAGCAATTCGTTCATTTTTGTTTTGCTTTAACTTTATTCAATAAAGGTAAAGCAGCCGTTCATTCCAACATTACTTTTAACTTCTTGATGCGCTAGTGGCTCCAATAACGACATTTTTACTGTAATAGCTTGTATTACCCTGTACCAGTTCATCTTGCTGCAAGCTGTACCATTTGAGTTACAATAATAAAAAATATCAACAGTATCAGTAAAAAAATCAAGCTGCTTTGATTTCGGTAAGCATGACGTGAACCCTTCCTTGACCGAAGTGTTTTTCTTGTTTTATTTTGGAATAGTACAAAGAAGTCAATGCACATGTGTTCTTTTTATTATCTAATGGGAGCACATGCAGTGCTTGCAAGCTTCTCAGATTGACAAGCGTCGAATGAAAATATTGAGGTTGAAAATTTGTCGCGATTCTTCTATTTTGGTTTTATTTTAACGCATCCGCTTCCACTACATTCCGGGAGTATCAAACTCCGTACCGGAGGTACACAGTACAAGTTTTTACACATTTAAGGGAGTAACATGGGTGTTGTAGCAACTTACACCCTCGGCTACACACTTTTATCACCCTTAAATCTAGTAATACACCCTCATAATTTTACCGAAAGGGGTGCTGTTTCGTGTTACACCCTCCATGTAGTGAAGGGTGTAGAAGAGGGTGCTAAATAGATAATACGAAAAGGGTTTGGAAAGCTTCTATACGGCTCTCTTTATAATGTACAGGTTAGATTTCTGCTTGAACAGCAACAATTGTTAGCAGTCTTATTTTTATGTCAGTTGTAATTTACGCAAATAGCTGATAATAAAGTGCCTCTTTTGCATACAAGTTTTATGTTTGCAAACAAAATTTTATATATGAGTTCATATTTAATTTTCTTACAAGTTACTCCGTACTCAGAAATTGAAAACCATGGAGAAATGCTCAATACTAGCATTTTTTACAAATATTTATTGCTGGAAGTGCACAGTAAGAAAATCAGTTAGCCTCGAGTTTATATCTGACAGCATAACATGAAATAAAATAAAGTAAATATTTTCACAAATATTCATGACGTGCTGCTAGAACCTGTCACATGACCATGTCAACCTAGGTAAAATATTCATTTGAGAATAAGATTACATGCACAATAACTCACACACATAAAGAGGCAGAACCCATAATAAACCAGTCCGAGACATCCCGTACAAAAATGGTCTATGGTCGTCTATGAAAAAGTAAATGGCATTCTATCACCTCCTATAGCCCTGTGTGGTCGGCCTTAGAAATCCATAAAAACGGCTACAGCCAGCTATAGAAAAGTCTAGGTCCCTGTGTCTAAAGTCAGGGAACCAATAAATTTTCTTTACCCGCCTATAGAAAATTCTACGGTCCTGAGTCTAAAAACTCAGGGCCACGCTTCAATAATAATAATAATAATAATAATAATAATAATAATAATAATAATAATAATAATAATAATAATAATAATAATAATAATAATAATAATTAACAATCGTATTAATAATATTAATAATAATAATAATATCAATAATAAATAAGTTTGTGTTTATAACTGTCCAGGGACATCCAATTGGTCTTCTTGCTGGCGCAGTTCAATAGAAAGCACAAACAGACGCTTGCGCGCGCGCAGGCACATACATACACGCGCGCGCACGCACGTACACACGTATTCACACGCACAAACGCATGCCCGCGCGCAGACACACACGCATGCACAAGCACAGACGCACACACGCATGCACGCGGACGCATCCACGCGCGCTCGCACACAGACACGCAAACAAATACAACGGAGGAAACGTTGCTTGAGTTAGTTTCGGTTTCGGTTCACACAAAAAAGAAAACCTAAAGTTTAAATAAAACCTAAGATTTACTCACTTTTTGTAATGTTGTACATTATTATTGTAGTGACATTCTTATTGTTACTAATATAATAATAATTTGCTCAGCATCGTTTAAAAAAGAAAAAGAGACTCTTGAAGACCGCGCAAGACCATCGCTATTGCAATCAGCTTCCGTTGAGCTCGGTTGAATGGTCGTTGGAGTTCAGGAGGATTCGGAAACCTCCTTTCTTTTTACGTTTTAGCCGTTTTAGCGGATATTTTAGATATCTTCCTTACGAATACCGTGTTCAAGAATACCAAGCGATGACTGAGAGCTGGGAGACGCTGCGTCTTGCCAACGCCCGTAAGTTCAGGACGGCATGGACGACTCGTGCAAACGCCGGTAAGCAACTTTCTTTTGTTTCTGCGAAGTGGGCTGCTGTTTCAAACTTTGTCGTGTACCGTGTGCTTGCTAAGCTATGCTTCATTTTAACTATGCTTCTGCCCTGCGTTATTTCGTTATTCGAAAAGAGCGTATCTTCTTCGAAACCTGTGGCTCGCTCCCCAGTGTGAGGAAGATTGCCGTGCGGCGGAACTGTGGGCATGTTCTGGGCGCCGTCCTCCGACACTCCTCCGACGACGCTTTTGCGGAGCGTTCAAGTGCCCTCTGACGGCAGTTCAAGCATTCAGCCGCCGTCCCAAAGTGTTAATCACAGGTCGTGCTAGTTCTGACGTCTTGTCCCAACGGCCGCTCGCCACCGATTTGTTTCGTAAAGCGGGAGCGAGAAAAACGTTACAAGAGCGAGCAGAATGATTTTTTTGCCTAAGCTAATGCCTGTGCCGTAGAGACGCGCGGTCTCTTCGCGTTTGCCGAACCGGCACACTTTCTAAGTTTACGGTTGTGTGATGTAAAACAAAGAAGAGTTTAGATGTCACGTTTTTTAGTAGTGGCGAAAGCCCTTACAAAAAGCAGAGCAGCTAGAAAAACCAAGAACATAAAGAAAGGTAGAAAAAATGAACTTAAACGCCTGAATGAACTTAAACGACCTGAATATTCTATGGAGTTGAAAGACTACCACCGTACCAACTCACCCGGTTATTCTTTCTGTCAAAGAATAATAGCCAAAGTAAGAAATAAATAAATGCCAACTGTTAATTGGTTATAAATTCGTAATTTGTGCAGTGCAGCCCTACCCTACTGTACTCTTTTTATGATATGAGGAAATGTGTAAATGTATAGGACAGTTCATAGCAACCATTTATGTCCAACCCATTTTAATTAATCGTTTCTCAAGAGCTCGAAGTTATACAAAAACATGTTCTTCATAAATTAAGCCGCACCACTGAATGTACAGTAGCATGTGACTTGTATGTTCTCAGCAAAAGAAACTTGTATGTATGTTCTCAGCAAAAGAAAAGGATGCATGCAAAATGCGCCAATCATTTTGTTTCCTCTCTGTTGGAACTTCTTTCAGGTACACACAAAAGGTGGGTGTCTATGTCTAAAAGAGTGGAATTGACTTTTCCTGTAGGGCTGGAAGGCCTGACTCAATTTGGCTAGCGGCTTGAAACCTATGGGAACCTGGGGAACTGCATCAGAATAGTGAGAATGACACCCACCTTGCACTTCCTCAACGATGGCACCGTGAGGAAGGGGGAGCTGCCCTAAAGTGAATGCGATGGCAGGTGGGTCGTTTCAGTGAACCCCTATACAGATGATACCAAGCAGAAAATTATTAAAAAATGTATTATTAAAAGCATGGAGTGTGAAGGGGACGGACAAGAAGGAGGAGATCAACACAGCGCTGTGTTGTGTTGGTATCCTCTGTTCCCATATTCTTCGTGATTTCTTTTAATGATTGCCTACCAACTGGTTCAGTCATCAGCACTATAGTGCTGATGATTGAATCAGTTGGTAGCCAATAGCATACTTTTATTGAATATAGTCAATACAAGTATGCTGCTATTTATTAGTATGCATTAACAATGTGCTTACAATATAATCCCACAGTCATGCATTAATGAACAAAAATAGAAACGAGGATGCAAGCTAGCTATACAGGCTAAACACGAATAATTTATTCAAGACGGGTTCTCAGGAAGATGACACAAACGCAGAGAAGTGTCAAACACAGCTGAGTTTTAATGGGCAAAAAAGAATAGGCGACCCAAAAGAGGAAACGTAGGGGAGGACATGAAGTCACTCTTTACAATTTCTCTTTTGCTTACCACCACTTTGCGAAGGGAATTCCTTCCTGGACCTTACAGCGTTATACTGTTCACAACTCCTAACATACCCAAAAACAGTAAACGCAAAAAAGCAACCTACTAGCATCTGGGTAAATCTGATTAACCGAACGACAGGAAATGCCCTTGAGCTTTCAACCTAGGAAATAAAAAATATCATGCACAACATCAAGATTTCAAAACACAGACGGACATCACACCTGTTTCTAATGAAAAATATAGGCCATGAAACTTCTTCCACTCGATGGCAAAACACAGGGAAGGCATTCAACAGATTTCTAGGTTTCATCATTGTTATTGATTCTTTACAGTATACACTTGCGGTCACTCTCGTTGGTCAAAACTATTTCAGTAGTGTTCCATAAGGCCACACAATTATTACACTAGATCACGTGTTTTGACACAGCTGAATACAGATCTTATTTTTCTGCAACATTTATACTAAGTTCAATCGGTCCTTTATGCAGGGTTTTGTCGCATGAAATGTTCTATGGGTCGAGCGACACTTTTAGCGGTCCTTGGGAAATGTCATGCTGTAGGTTTATGTAATATTGGCTTTTCTTTGTTACTTTGTGGTATATGGCAAGCTGTATTAAATTTATTGCAGGTCCCAGCTGCACCATGCGGTGCAGCTGGACCTGCAAAATTATTTCAGTAGTGTTCTATAAGGCCACACAATTATTACATTAGATTACGTGTTTTGACACAGCTGAATACAAATCCTTATTTTTCTGCAACATTTATACTAAATTCGATCGGTCCTTAATGCAGGGTTTTGTTGCCTGAAGTGTTCTATGAATCGAGCGAGACTTTCTAGTGGTCCTTGGGACATTTCATGCTGTAGGCTTATGTATTACTGGCTTTGTTACTTTGTGGTATATGGCAAGCTGTATTAAATTTATTCCAGGTCCCAGCTGCACCAAGCGGGTAGACTCACCGTCAAAGCCCGCAAGCCGCTCTCTTCAAGCCGCACAGAGTGTCCTATGAGGTGAACAGTCATTTCTGGCGGTCCTTGGTGCATGCCGTGCTGGGGGTTTATGTAAAACTGGCCTTGTACAGTTTGATCCAGTTTTACTTAACGAAAAAGTGGACCTCTATAGTTGGATGGTGCACGGCTGCATGCACATGCACCCGGAATTTATATATATTTTATATACATATATACAAAGCTTTCTAATTTAATTCAAACAAAATTTAAAAAAACGGCGTGAGTGTTACTTGGATGCTGCCTTCACTGTGTGTTTGTGGGGCTCGGAGGACATTGCATAAGGGAAAATCCTTCGCAGTATGTTATTCAAAACTAATTAACCAAAATTTTAATAATATGTTTAATAATGGTTTCATGGGATATGTTTCAATTCTAGTTTCAGAGGCAGTGAATATTAAAGACTAACCCAATTGACACAATTTGCGAATGGCAACAATTTCGAGATATTCAATGCTAAAAATCTGCCTTTTCGTCGCCCAATTTCAAAATCTTGCGCTCAGAAGGCCTCAGGATGTCGTGCGGACGTGGTTGCTTCGGACCAGACTTAGTACCAGTAGCCGCGATTACAAGTAATCACAATTGCTTGTAATACGAGTTAGCTTTTCAAAGTAATTTTGTTAATCAGTTGATTACGTTTTCATTAGGCAGTAATGTGCAACAGGTAACTCTGATCACTTTTTGAACGTAATAAAATCGACTGTGTAAATCGCTGTACGTATTTTTTCACGTGACCCGCCCCATATTTTATTCACATGTGCAGGACAATGTCGTCCGTATTGAGAGGGTGATACCACTCACAAAGGGGTAAGCTCCGTTAGTCTCTTCTTCAGTAGCGTTGTGAAATTGTGAAATGTAGGATTGGAAACTAGTTCATTAAGTTATGAGCAATAAAGTATGTAAGTCTTCTCCTGCAATAAAGTAATCGGAATAGTTAACGTGTGTACTGTCTTAAAGTAATTGGTCCAATTGCTTTTGGCACTGTCGAGTAATCAAGTAATCTAATGAATGCTTTTCGTGCGATTCAAGATGCTAATCGTCAGTAATCGACTTCACGTTTATGTAGTAACGTGTACAAGACTGCTTCGGACGCACCTTCACTATCCTGGAAGTATGACGCCGATGCTTCCACTAAGGACACACTGTCGAGATAATAACGATCGTACCCGGTACGACTATGTCACTCTTCTACCCACCATTAACGGCACGAATTCTTGAGCCCAAGCTGAGCGCGGTTTTTGCATCAGACATTAAAAACGCAAAAGTTGGACAATGAATACCTCGAAGCCGCTTGGCTTTTCGTGAATTGTTTAAATCGGGATAGCCTTTAATATTGACTGGCTTTTAACACTGCAGTTGCAACATGGTCCATAAAGCCATTAATTACAAAGCTAACAGATTTTGGTCAATTCGTCAACATACTGTGACAATTATTCCCTTTACTAATGTCCGCCGAGTCCCACGAACACGCAGTGAAGAAGACATCAACGTAACTCTCACGGCCTTTTTCTTTAAATTCTGTTAGCTTCCAAATAATGTGCTGTGTATACATGTAAAACGACTTGTAGGATGTAATCATGCGCATAATTATTACGAAGCTTTGCTTTTCACCCACTTAAATATTGAATTTTTATCGCAACCTTCCATACATAAGCAAACCATCCAGTTTGGTACTGAAAATGTATTCTATTCGGCAATAAAATCAACAGACTACTACTTGGTTCGCCTTTGGCTTTATACTTAAAATAATAGGCATGTGCGAATCCTAGATTTTGGGCTTAAAGTGAATAATGATTTGAGCTTGTTAACTTTTCAGTTGAATATCACATAAATTCTGCACCTCTCTCTATGCCGGCGAATTCTGGGTCCATTCACATCAAGTCATCCAGCAGCCGCAGATTACTTTTAGGGCCACCGAGATTGTTCTTCTTTTGACGCAGACAGCTCATTTTATATTTTGTCAGAACACTTTTGTCTGTCACGAATTCGAGGGGTGCAGCAAGGTGCAAACTGAACAATGTCTCATAGATAGCTGTAAAAATATATTATCACGAGCACCTTTTTATATGCAACCCCCCCCCCCCTCCACCGTTGAAAACCACAACCGTCAACCTCGCCACGCTCGTCGCGCTGCGTGCCGGATTTTCGCTGCTCCGGTTGGTGTTCAGACGGGGAAGCTCATGTGGTCAGCCACTGGACATGAAATGTAGATTGTGAAAGTTAATTTTGACAGCTACATGCGAGACATTATGTTTGCTGTCTTCTGTAACCTTCATCTTTGGGTTTTTCAGTATAGAGGAGGAGGCAAAAAAATTAACATTGGCCAAGGGACAAATATATAGCATGTACCGTTATGGTCAGTCGGCAGCCCTATACGGTTCATAACGCAAGGTGGCGAGGTGAGAAGGGTGCGTCCGTGGCAGACATAGATTGTAGCACCTGAGCTCCCCAACTTTTGTCGGCGTTTGCCCCTTTTTTTCTTTTTAAAACTTGCCTCCCTTTGGCTATGTTCGCTGATACCGTTAAGAACCCATTATCGCACCCAATGAACGCTGGCGACCGATGACACCGCCTGACAAAGCGTGTCTGCCCAAACGTTCCTCCTGTTTGCCCTCTGACTCTTTTGGACACATTGTTTATCATCTGTGCATCCTCTTACCCAAACAATAACCTTAAATGTGCACAGGAAGGCTGCTGCCTGCAGAAAAGAAAACCGGCCGCTGTAAAAGCGAAATGTAAGAGCAAAGCAAAAACATCACTCTCATTGCGGAAACGAACCAGTGATGCGTCGGATTTTTGGCGTGGCTTATATTTTTTTTACCTCCAAACCTGTCAGCTCATTTCCAACAATAAATGTAAGAAGATACACAAGTCTAGCAGCGTATCATAATACATCGCAAAAGAATTTCACTACAGAAACACATAGATTTCGCAAATGCATCTTGGTACAGAAATAGAGATACCCAAAAGTGTCGCGTAAGATTATATATGGCAATACTTTCATGTCGTGATGTTGCGCCGATTGTAATTCCTCAATCGTTTTACATTGCTGTAGAC
>JAZHYW010002784.1:0-71367 GCA_037355805.1 Ixodes ricinus
AATCGATTACTTTTGGAGTAATTTTGTAATCAGTTGATTACTTTTATTAGGCAGTAATCACAAGAGTAATCTGATTACTTTTTGAAGTAATAAAATTACTTGTAATCGTTACTATTTTTCCATGGGACCCCCCCCCCCACACACACGCCTGTTTTTTTGTAAATGACAAAAATAAATTATTTTTTTTGAACGGAAAAAAAAAATTTTTTCGGAGTTATAGGAACGAGGTCAATCCCTTTCTATGTACATTTTCTGTGGAACGTCCGTTTCTTTTTTTTCGAGCTGGGACTGGGAGTGGGAAGCCTTAGGGAAGCCACAGTGCGTGACAAGCGTCATTCAGGGCGAAGTCGGAGGAGAAGAATGTAGCTTTGTAAGTCCACCGTTCAAACTAGCCCCCACGCACACACACACAGAAATGAAAAAAAAATCCTGCTTAGGGTACCCACTCGCAGCCCGTAGGAGAACCAAAACCGAAGAATGCCTAAAGCGGATGCAAAATATTGCAAAGCCACCTGAAATATTTCCCGATTTCCTTACGTGGTCTCTTGTAACAAGCAATGTTTCGGAGTTGAGAAGTGGTTCAGAGGATCTCTTTCACATAATGGATACTACACATGATCCGTTTCAAATCCTGGAGCTGCTGCTCTTTTGTATAACGATATGACATCCACATGTGAACATCCACATGTGAAAAATAAAATGAGCGACTCAAAACTGTGGAGCGACAACCCTTGCTCAAGCTAACAAGATCTGGAACCCCCTCCCCTCCCCCCCCCCACACACACACACTGGCGAACGCCCAAATCATTAAACTTCTTCAAATGAATTCTATGCTTGTGTCCGTATTGTGAAGGTGCAACGACCGCGAAGAGGGAACCAGCTTTTCTTCTTCAATAGTTGAGCAAATGTGAAATATAGGTTGAAGTAGTTCATTGTTATGAGCGCTAAAGATGTGTCTTCAGATTTTTCACACAATAAAGTAATCGGAAAAGTAACGATTACTTCTATAAGTAACGTCCAATTACTTTTGCCGTCGAGTAATCAAGTAATCTAATCGAATACTTTTTAGCCAAGAGTAATAGTAATTGCAATCGATTACTTTTTTTAGTAACGTGTACAAACACTGATTGTCAGCAGAATAATAGCAGTTGAGGAGAGCAAACATGTTTTGGCCATTCTACATTATTGCATGTTGTGCTTTATCCCTTTACTTAACGCAGGGCGAGAACATCCCACCGACACCATGTGTCCTCTACGCCAAGCAGGAGCTGGACGATGCAGACTTTCTTCACCTTGGTGTGGATCGTGAGCGCTTGTTCTCAGTTTTTACTGCAGAAGAGGGGCTGTGCATGTTGTTGGCAGCATAGTGGCTGTTCAGCATCCAGTGCGAATGCAAGGCCTCCAACGCGCTGGTTGCTCTGGAGAGGCTTTTCTTTGACTTGTGGGACACAACTCCAATGACAGTCGTAATCAAATTTTTGAACAAAGTTTGCAGACAGGTATGTGGTCGAAGAGATGTTTTGTGAGCCGTTTTAAAAGTTTATAATGTACTTTTCTCGCCAGCATTATCAGGTTCATTTTTTTGCTTCCAGAATGAATGATAGGTTTTATGGAGGCATGTTTTTTTTTCTTTCTTTAAATGTTGGGCACCTTCTGTGATAACTTATGCTGACCTCCTGAAGGCGAGGTGCTTAGAATTTAGCTGTACGAGTTCCTCATCCATAGTCGTCTTCCAGAACTTTATAATTGTGATTGTACGTGAGCAAGAGGATAGCGTCTTCTACTGAAACATTTGCTTTTTTGCCGTAGAGTGCAAGTTCATTATGTGATATATTTCGTTACATGTTTGCAGATAGCATTCTTTATGTCATAAAATGGCATACATTGTATTTTTCATTTGTCTTTTAGGGTTCAATAAATGTTCAATTTAACACATTCTAATTGATGTCGTAATGAGCTTCACTTACTGAAATACTGCTGTGGTTCAGTCAAAGGCTAGACCACCCCCTCTACCCTGTTTCCAATTAGTGATCAGATCCGCATAAGAAGACTAGTTATAAGGGAAGCGTGTTGCCTGCAATCCTCTGAAACAAACAAAACATGTCACTTGATCTCCAAACAGGAATGCTCCCCTTGCCTCGTTTGTGGGTGCCCATGATGCTTAGAATGATTCAGCCGTGCAGTATGAGGCTTGGGGCCACTGCTTGCTCACTTAGAGTTCGAGAAAGGGGGCGCCGTAGCACTTCCCAATTGCCCCCGGAGTTATGATCTGGCTTGCAAGGAGCTCTTTTGTATTACTTCATGAGTTGTGTTCAGTGTGACTCATTATTTCTTTATCACGTGGCTCGTATGTGGTGATGTGGCAATCCCTCTAAGTGAAAAAAGTGTAAATGTGTTCAGTAAACATGATAAGCTGTAAATCATATAATAATAATATAAGAATATGCAATACCGTATATGATTTTTGTACAATTTACAAGTTCTGATAATTGTATTGGACACAATCCTATATTATTTTCACTGGGGCCTATACTTCATTTCACCCTTCGTCCGAGTGCGGCGGACGCTACCAGCCAATCCAGCGTCGAGAGAGTGTCATGTGACCTTGAACTTCACTTAACCAAAACGTCGCGTGATACTCTCCCGGCGCCGGATTGGCTGGGGCGGCCCAGCATCCACTGGGCCACCCCAGCGGGCGCCCATTCCATGCCAAGCACCCTTTTCCAAGGGTGTTAGCAAGCACCCATTATGAAGGGTGCTTGCCTGAACACCATGAGGGTGTTAGCCCAGGACAAACTGATTTACACCCTTAAGTGTGTACAAACTTTTACTGTGTACTCAAGGCTTCTCTTTCCCATTAGTGCCAGCAAGCTTGTGTAAAGTGAAAAATATTGTAACTGAACATCGTTGCACGGACCCTTCAACTAAAGTTACTTTTTTTTTACTCCTGCATTACCGAGGGATCTTAATTGTAGGACCATGGATGACTGGAGTTGTGGTCGCAACCAGCGTCGTAAGACGTAGTACTCAAAAAGTCCAATAAATATTAAGCAACCTTGCAGCAGCTTCGCTTGTCATTAATATGTAAAGGTTTTAATGCGGATGAGCATTCGCTTGGCTACTTCAGCGCACTCTTCGTCAGATCTATCTATCTAGCCATGCTAGTGCGATCTATGCTAATATCGTATCTATGCTGGCATATCTAAGCCATCTTACGCCGCGGGTCGATAAATACGAATAGTAAAAGACCGGCGCCGGCAGGATTCGAACCGTTGAGCCTTTGATCAGCAGGCAGACGCGCTAACACAGAGCTATGCAAGACGGTCATTCAAAGCACTCTAAAGCACTTGTTATATATCTGTTACCATCGCAGCGTTACCATGAACGAGGGCATGCATTCCAGTATCTCGTGCAAGTCCGCTGCAACGAGACGGAATGAGCACCTCAGTGCATGGAACGCGCGCGCACTCAGTGTAGCTGTGACAGCGCTGTAAATCGCGTCCTATGGCTAAAGATATAACAACCGTTGAATACCGTTGTTGAGACATACTGACACGCCAGAAAGTCTACGTCGGTACATGTTGAGCGTTTGGCGAATTAACGGCAGAATCGCTGCTTTACCGACGATTCACTACAGCTGACACACACTCATCGTGCTGCAGCTGCGTGGATCATGCGCAGGGACTTGTTGAAACTGTCAACAAATTACTAGAATCGTCTCAATGAGTGACCATGGCATGATCTGGAGTTGTGTCGCAACCAGCGTCGTAAGACGTAGTACTCAGACAGTCCAATGACTATTACAGCAACCTTGCAGCAGCTTCGCTTGTCATTAATATGTAAAGGTTTTTGGGGTTGAGTTCTCCACCTTGAGCTCCCAAAATTCTTGACAGTCTTCTGAGGAACACCAACATTTTGTGGCCGTCTGTGATAAATTGTATATGAAGTGTATAACTACAGCCACTTTCGGCCAGTCACTGGCCGAAAGTCAATGGCCAGTGGCTGGCCAAACGGGAATGGCCAGGAGCTGGTCAAAAGTGAATGGCCACTGGCTGGTCAAAAGTGACTGGCCAGGAGTGGATGGCCAGTGACTGGCCAAAAGGGAATGGCCAGTCACTGGCCAAAGGTGAATGGCCAGTCACTGGCCAGTGGTGAATGGCCAGTCACTGGCCTAAAGTGAATGGTCAGTGGCTGGCCAAAGGTGAATGGCCAGTCACTGGCCAAACGTGAATGGCCAGTCACTGGCCTAAAGTGAATGGCCAGCGACTGGCATAAAGTGAATGGCAATTCACCAGACGAGGACCAAAACACTGCTATTGCCGAGCACTTTGTCCAGGGATCGGCCGTCGAAAATCTGGTTGGCCATAGTACACTTGCCAGCGATGGCCCATTCACAACGTGCTGCTGTGGGGATGTTCTATCCTTCTCTTATTACCTTTCTAGTATCCTAGGAAGTGCTTGCACATCGCATCAATGCATAGAAATTCACCTGACATCTGATGGGTGATGGACCTTTCATATAACACCTGTCATCGCCAATGCTAACCGTACTCTCAGATTTCTTCGCCGCAACCACAGACAAGCTACATCCCCAGTAAAACAACTAGCTTGTACTACCTGGGTCAGAACTAAACTAGAATTAGCTTCTCGCATATAGTCCCTGTGGCAGGTGTATCTAACTAACAGCCTGGAATCCGTTCAAAGCAGAGCCCTTCGTTTTAATTATTATGACTAGTCCCCATGTGCTAGCATAACGGGACTTCACCAATCAGCTAACCTTGACACATTTTCTCACCGCCGCAGCGTGTCTCGTCTCCCTCTACTTCACAGGATCAATTATCACAACAATCATCTCAGACAATGTTTGCTATTACCTCCTCACCGTATTTTTCCTCGGTTTGATCATTCTTGTAAAGACCGTCCAATTTCAATGTGAACCGTCACTCATCGAACGTCAACCTTACATTGACCATTGACGGCTGGAACGCACTACCTGACCCAATGGTTTTCATAATTGACACTAATAAATTTGCTGGAGCCATTACCCCTTTTCTTTCTTTCATATAATTAAATTACAACGCGTTTTTTATATCTAATATTTTTTTTTCGAACGTTCACTTCCTCGTATAATACCCGTGGGCCCCGAAGGAAAAATAAATGATGATGATGATACTGATGATGATGATGATACATTGAAAACATGGTAGCGCTTTTTGTACACGGAGGAGAAAAGGAGAACAAGAAAAAAATGCGCCAACTTCAAGTGTTTAATATCCAGAAAAACATGGGTATAAACACTCTGCCTCATTGCGTCGCTCAACCAATACCCTGCCATGACTCAGTTCGCAAGCACTGGGTCTCTTTGCCCGCCGGTTTAATCGAAGCCACGCTAACGCACCGATCTCCGTAACATTTTAGCAGGTCTGCTAGTCCCGAGCTCGCCGCGTCCTGTCTAGTTCTCCTTCTTTTTTGTCCTTGTTGTTTTGGCGTATTCTACCATGAGGAAGCTCCCGTCGTGGCCGCCTGTGGGGAGCCTTCATTGCAGAGAGGTTCATGTCAAACCATGGGCAGCCTTTGCAGTTGCAAAGGATGGCAAACCGTGGGCAAACCATGGGCAGCCTTTGCAATCGCCAATGAATCCTGCGGAGATTGATCGCAAGTGCGCATGCGCTGCGTTTTTTTATGGAGAGGAGGAAGGCAAGTGGAAAAGCAAAGACGTTTGCAGACGACACACGCTTTTGCCACCTTAGCAAAATTCGTATTGCAAACGCGGCCCATAAACCACATGATCGAACAGTTGGAACGTCTTTGTAATCTAGGCTCTCTAGACGTCTTCGCAGATGGCCGCCCTAAGTAGGCATTTCAAGTTTTTCATTTCACTTTTTTACTCACGTAAGCTTGCACAGTGAAATTCTTATAACCTCAATTCACGTTCTATGACCACGTCTACGCAAAATCTTAGCTCAATACGTTCACAAACCGGTTTATGTGGTCCCTTCAAACACTCATTGAACCCTTTGTGTCACACTGTACTTCACACTAAAAGCGTCGAGCTTCACCGTTTCGAAATCTAGCGTCTTCATTACCTCCTCATCAGCGCTGAATGTGCACTCCGTTAGCGCTACGCAGTGTGAGCAAAAGTGCGTTCATCCACATACGTAACAAAATGGCTTTTTTTTTCATGATGACACTGCTGAATATAAAATAAGTTGGTTTATCAGAATGTACCGTACCCTAATAACCGCGGGTGTACGCACAGCTTATGTAACGCACAATGCACGATGGTCATTACCATTATTCCTACAGTATAATATCCATCATGACTAGGAATCCGTGATGTCGGAGTTTATTCTTCGTGAAATTCGGAGGGTGTTTTCCGAGTTTATTTTTCCTTCTAAACTCGGAGTCTATCGGAGTTTATTTTTGAGAGATTTCTGGTTCTCCTAAATTCAGAGTTCAATATTTCTGTGTCCAAATAATTCAAAGTTTAAAAGAAAAGACTGTCCCCACACAAGTTTGTTCTAAATTCAAAAAAAGACTCACCCGAGTCCAATCATATTTCTTCAGCTAAATTGGGGATCGAGCCCTTGCCATTAGTAATACTAATTCTCCCACAAAAAAAAACGTATAAAAAGTGTTGCTTTAAAGGGGCCATGCAACGATACTCGCTTGGAATGTTATTCACTTTGCACGAGCGTACTGGCACTAGTGAGACCAAAGTATACTCGCACGCGTCACCACTGACCAGAAAAACGCCTTTGTTGCAGTTTGATTTCAAGGACCCAAGGGAACGTTTTCTACGAATCTCTTCGCAAAAGTTGATGACGTAGCTGGAGGGTCGAAGTACACCCCAGGAATGATATTTGAATGTGGCTCATAGGTTGGACCAGAGCACTGCGTGAGCGCTCGATTTGGCCTCGTGACAATCAATAACTCGACACGCATTCGGGTAGTGACCCGTGTCCAATCGCTGCAATGACGAAAGTAACCGAAACATAGAAGTGTCTGTAACTCAGAATGTGTCCTGTGCTTTACCAGCCCAGCGGGTGGCTACGCTCAACATTGGAGGCATATATTCGGCTCTAGATCACTTGGCCGCTTGTTCTGGCTGCGAGTTGAGGGGGCGAACGATGCTCGTTTGTCTTTAATTTTTTCTACGACTTCGATTGCGTGTGGTGAAAAACGAATGTGTGTTTCATAGGTCAATAACATAAGGAAATCATTCTAATCACTAATCGCGCAAAGAACGAAATTCGTTACATCGCCCCTGTAATGAACATCGCGTCTTTAAAATCACTGAAACCCTCGATGTAGTCTCTGCAAAGCTGGCTTCCTATTCCATTCGACCCCTCCACCCTGCGTCTGCGCGTGGTGCAGCCCTGAGATAGAAGCTATAATCTTCAGCTGCACCGCTCCATTCTATGACCCTAAATTTCACTGCTATAAAATGGCAACCGCACCTTCCTCAAAGACGTTCAAAGTGAGACTTAGAACAGTGGCTTTTCTTCTGACCCAAATATTACAATGACACGTTTTCCGCAACAGAACTTGATGAAAGAAACGGTAAACATCACTTTGCACTTTGTCAATCATCCAAAATATGAAGAAAAAAAACTTGATGGGTCTTTTTTTTAGGACTACTGAACCTGTGCTCTGGCCAAGGCAAAAATAAAAAAAAATGTGAATTTGTTTTAATTAAATAAATATTATGTTTTTGTCGATTTGAATCAGATTAATTTAATTTAAATCACTGTAGCCAACAAATAGTGAGTCTTTACGAGATGTATTTTTCAACATAGTAAATTGTATGATAAATTCGTCCGATTACTGATAACAGTGTGGAAGAAAAAATCACTGTGAATGTGAACTACTTTAATTCAAACTTGTTGCTGACATACGCGACATACCAAAACAAAAACGTGATTTTCTTAGTAATTTAGACAATTTGTATATTTTTTCAATGTTTCACTTGATTGCAATAGGAAATTACTTCTCTGACGTGAGTTTATTAATTTTGTGTTTTGATTGTATTGCAATAGAACATTATGTAGCTGACCAACGAAGTGTAAGGAAGAAATTATGCTCAGCGTTCTGATTTACTCTGAAGTACACTGTTTTTGCGCGTGTTCAGCCTTATACAAATATTTCTTGCTGGATACTTATTTGAGTTAAATACAAGACAAATTGACATAGAAAGCATAACTTTCTAATCAAACGTATATAAAATATAATTTCAGAAGTAATCTTGCGGGAAAGGTTGGATTTAAATTGTGACAGTAAAACTGGTTTGATATAAATCAAGATTAAGATCACGATTTGTTCCGATTTATTTGACGAGTTAGATCATAGTAATTTGTATATCCACCCTCGCTCAGACAAAGCTTATTTCTAGAATACTTTCCTTTTGTTTTTTTATCGGCATTGTGAGTTCGAAAAAAATTAATTTTTCCAATAAATACGAATTGAGTAACATTTTAACGACGATATATGGGATTTATTCAAAACACGAAACCCTGCTTATCATATAACTAGGTTACCGCGTTTTAGGTAAATAACAAGAACCCAGAAAATTTAACCCCCAGCAGATCTGATCAAACTCGGGGAATCCGAGCACCTTGGCTTGAAGCTGACTAGAAAGAAAGCAATACACCCGAAGCATCAGGAGCAGAAAATGTTTCTCTTGTTTCGCGTTGACGTGGAACACAGCCCCCTCTCAATTGTGCGCCAGGCTCCTTCCTTCTTTGCGACCACATCCCCTAGCTTGCTTTCAGCCTGTACCGGAAAGTTTGAGGTAGTCCGGTCGCACGCCTATCCACTGGAAGTTAACCATTCCTATGTCATAACGCTAATTTTATTTTATCTATTTTTTTGCTGACAATGAAAATTGACTTTTAGAACACCGAATCCGTGAAAACAAATCCCTAAAAAAATGAATGGCAAAATAAACCAAGAAACTATGGAATCCTAGACATAAGACGGAATTCAAAATACCTCTTATTCCACTAAAAATATTCTTTTTTTAAAATCGGTGGAATATATGTATATGCTTTGAAGGTTTTACCCAAATGGCTTTCAGTGACAGGACGCAGTATCCTTAATAACTATTTTTCTTTTATTACGTAGTCACGCATTTTCTGGAAACTACAAAAAATGTGAAGCCGCAACACAATGAGCAGTGCGGAGGGGCCTATCAATAGAGTCCAAGAAACTACGTGTGTTGAATAAATTCGAAAGGGGTTGTATTAATTAGGTTATGTATTCCAATAAAGATTCGTTTGAGCGAACTTAGTAGTTCTAAATAATTGTAGACTTGTGTGGCCATTCTACGTGACCAAGTAAACACGGATGTGCTGAAATCGTCGAGCCAAAAGTATTTCCTCTTAAAGTAGCTATTCTTTTGAGCCGTGATTCAATTAAAAAAATAGATGCTTTCTACGTGCACAGCTTCACTGATATCGAAAGAAATAGGGTCCATAGTTCAACTCTCAGAGTTCTTTACATATCAATATGGTATCGCCACAAAATACATTCTTCTAAGTATGTTTGAGTCGTGGATATTCGTACGCAATATCATAGGCCCTTAAATTTAAGAAGGAAAGAAGGTGAAAAGAAGTGATGGCACTTTCTTACAGATCTCGGAAGCGCCGTGCAAATCCGTCCATCGCTTCGGATACATTCCCACTCCAGATAAAGCCCGTGTTTTTTTAACGGCGCTCGCGGTGTTCCGTGGGCAGGAACTGCGCGCTTTGTCCCGGCAAGAACCCCGCTCTCGGTGGGGGAAGACCTCGGGGCGTCGCTCTCAACGCCCGCCGTGCGCGCCCTTGTCGGCCCAAGACTTGATCCGTCCTGAAACGTGCTCGGGCACGCGCTGCACGTGCTGCCAACGCGACACACTCGCTGCTTCTCTCCCGACCCGCGGACCGCCAATCCAACGCAGCTGAATCAACCTCGTTTGAGCGGTGGATTGCCTATCCGCGCTACACGTAACGACCCTTGCCTCTTATACGATTTTGCTTTACATTCTGTGCGAGTGGCGCGCTTTCGAGTACCGCTTGGATGGCCTTAGCGTCACTGGAAGCTTGATTTGTTTGGGCGAGTGGGTGCCATTTTAAGGATTTCAGAGAGTAACATTTGAACGCGCAATCAGGAGAGTGGATCGGTATGAATAGACCGATGTCACTAGATGTCGCCAGCCAGTTTGCCTACGCCACCGCTGCCGCATTGCACCGAGGGAAATTTCGTTTATTTGCACGTGCGACAACCTCGATGAAGCTTAGCGCGTGCAGAGCACGAAACGGCACGAACTGTCTCGAGCGCTGCCGCCAGCCTTCTGAGAACTAAAAGGGAACCGACCGACTCGTCACTTTCCCACTCGTCACCGGAAAACTTGATACAGGACAACTGGCCACACCGTCCTTCTCGATAAAGCAAAACTCGGCAAGGGGGCCGCACGTCACCAGAACAACAAACACAAAATCCCCTGTTCTTTTTTTTTTTTTTTGAAACAGGGCCAACTGTGCTTTGCACCAAAAAACGGGAGGCCAGGGATTAATCCTACCATTTTGTGCTACCTAAAGTAATTTCAATTCGATTCAAAAATAGGCTTGGACGCTCATATTAATCAATCAATCGATCAATGTTTTATTATTTTCCAGAACACTAGAGGGAGTCCCAGACAAAAGTCTGTTCAAACAGCTTGACTGGGTCTGGGAACCCCTTACATTGGCAGCAGCTTTCATAAAACGATACACAGTACGCAGGAACATTTTATATAAACAAATTATACAATACTGAAGAATGGGGAATCTATAAGTTGCACTTATTAGGAAAGAGGACACATATGAGGTGTAAGTGGTCCCTGCTATTCGTATATATGCTTATGTTGTTTGTGAGGAATTTATTTGATATGAAGAACACATTACAATGGAAGGAGTCTAAATTTTATTTTTGTACTCGATCGAGAGAGGACCATAATTATATGCGACGTGTCGTGGTATGACTGTCATGCCCCGCAAGTTTAGAAACACTGTATCAAAAGTCTATGAATGCTGTTTACGAGAAACGAATGGAGTGAAGTAAATGATGCACATAGATGCGTTCGACAGAAGTAATTTGATATTTTACAAATATAATGGTTTTGTATGGTTCATACAGGAAACATCAGCAATAGATCGTAAAATTTTCTTTTGTAATAATAAAATGTCTTTAACATTTATGTTTGTTGTAGTAGCCCATACGAGGTGACAGAAATTTATGTGGGAATTAAATAATGCATAATATATTTTTTTAACTTATTGTTGAGTGATAAAATTTTGCGGCAACGTAAATAAAAATGCCAACGGCCTGAGACAGTTTTGCTATCATATAGTTAACAAGACAATCATATGTCATCTTCTCTGAAAAAAAAATACACCCAGTATTTTATTTTGGTTGACCGGCTCAATTGATGAAGTACCAAGTTTGAATGAATTATTAATTGAAATTGGTTTATTTTTCAGCCTGAATAAAATGGATTTATACTTCGCCGTATTTACTCCTAGTAGATCAACCTCAGACTAGACTGAAAATGTATTTAAAATAAAATATTCTTAGCGTATTAATCTGTCAGTATCAGCCGCTGACAGAAACAGACTCGCATCATCTGCATATATAACGAAGTGTACTTGATTGTCAATATTACTGGGTCATTCATGTAAACATTAAATAAAATGGGTCCAAGTAGGCTTAGTTGCGGTACACCACTAAGAACCTTTTCAAAAGACGAGAAAAAACCGTCAATAGCCCCACGGTTTCCTACCGTCTAAATATGAGTAAAGCAAAGATAGGGGTATGCCACGGACACCATGTACACCTTGTTTCGCAAGCAATGTTTGTTGTTGAGGACATCAAAGGCTTTGCGAAATAAAAAAAAAAACCTAACGTAATCAATCTAGTTTCTACATTTTGTAATATAATTTCTTTTTCGAGTAACAAGACTGCTTCGGTTTATCTACTTTTTCGAAAGCCAAAGTGAAAATCTCTTAATATGTATTGTCATAAAAAAGGGGTCAAGGCTCTTAATTTTTTTAAATTGCCCAGAGAACACTTAATGCACAGAAATAGGCCTGTAATTATTCACATGTTTATCGCCTTATTTATGCAAAACAGTCCCTTTGGCCGACCTCGTGTCGGTGGCAAACTGACCGAATGATAATGATAAATTATATATATGTGCTTGGTACGGTGCAATTATATTCAATATAAAATTAACTGACTTAATTTGTAGTGTTTAATGTCGATACGTTTACTGTTTTCTAGTCATTGAAATACGTTTAATACCTCTTGCTCATCGGTTGGATTAAGAAAGAAGTATCATCAATATATCTAACAAAGGAGGGGCATGATCGTTGTTGACAGTGGGCCGTACAGCAGATAAGTTTATTTAGATAGATAAATAGATGGAAAGAAGGAAAGGTAGGTAGGTAGGTAGTAAGGTAGGTTGGTAGGTGGGTAGGTAGGTAGGTAGGTGGGTAGGTGGGTGGGTAACTAGGTGTGGTCAGTAGGTAGATAGGTATGTAGGTAGGCAGGGGGTAGGTAGGTAGGTAGGTAGGTAGGTGGGTGGGTGGGTGGGTAGGAGGGTAGGTGAGTAGGTAGGTAGGTAGGAAGATAGGTAGGTAGTTAGGTCAGCAGGTTTGTAGGCAGGTATGCAGGCAGGTAGGCAGGTAGGCAGGCAGGCAGGCAGGCAGGCAGGCAGGCAGGCAGGCAGGTAGGTAGGTAGGGAGGTAGGTAGGTAGGTAGGAAGGTAGGTAGGTGATTTTATTTAGTGATTGCCAACAGCCAAGTGGCCTCGGCGGCAGTGCACTGTTCAATGAGTGAATACAGAAGATAAATATTTTTGTTTAAGTAATGAAATCAAACAAAAATATCATCATCTAAAGACAAGGCATTATAGGTTTGTTCCAATTGTGTCATCGGACAGATTGATCGCATGTTAGAATAAAAAAGTGTCTCGGCAGCTGGATGACCGCCAGAGGTCACACGGAATTTCAAGGCCATCAACAACTCTGAACAGTCAATAGCACCATGCACAACCTTATCTAGAAAGTGCATATCTCTATCAGTTTCTCAATCATGCAGAGTTAGATGATTGAGGTCCACCAACAGAGAGTTGTAGTCGTAAAAGCGGCGGTGGCCAATGTGTCTATTTAAAATTCGTATGAATCTACGCAGAACATTTTCAATTTAATTGTTGTGTGACAACGCAATAGAGTTCTATATTACGGACGCGAACTCAAGACGCGATTTAACAAGTGCACAGTACAAGGTTAACAGACACTCAGGAAACCGAAACTTTTTTGTCAACCGCGAAATGACGCCAAGGCAGTTGAGATCATGAATAACAACACGAGACACTCGTAAACGAAAATCTAATTTCGAGTCTACAACCACACCAAGGTCACGCGCATGCAACAATCGCTGCAGTCTGCTTCAAAAGGGTGTGGTCATATATTATGCTCTCTCTCTTTCTACTGTGGAAGATCAGTACTGACGTTGGGGGTCCACCAGAAGTCTATTTGTCAAGCATCATTGTTCAAGAGAGCGAATATCATATTGTATTTATATATGTAATCACTAATAGCACCATGCGCATTTCAACCTTGCGTAACAGTTTTTAGTTGTCAGCGAACATGAGCGCCTTTTAGTTTTTAATCTAGGAGAGTAAACTGTTAATAAACACTAAAAACAGATATGCTCCCAGGTTCGAGGCCTGCGGAACTCCAGATAAAGTACATGCGATTCAAACAATGTGTTAAAAAATCTAACCAGATTTCGACGAATTTCAAGGTCTCTTGCAAACCAAGCACAATACAGTGGGCATAGCTCGTATTCTTAAAGTTTAAGCAAAAGTATTTGGAGGTCAACCTTGTCAAAGGCCTTAACCATATCAAAATAAATCGTATCCACCTGACCGCTGTTATATACGGTAGGTCCACTATGACAGAGGAAGCACTTATTTAGTTTGTTTCATACAGATCTGCCTTTGTGAAGTCCGTGCTATAATGGTATAATTTTTGTTTACAAAAGATTACAAGCGCTCATAGATCACCATTTCAAAACCCTTGGAAAGGCCACAGAGAAGAGACACAGGACGAAAGTTATTTAGATCGCAAGAATTTCCAGACTTAAAGACTTTTATTACTAGTGACATTCTCCAACAGGTAGGACAAAACCCACTTTGTAGAGACAAGTTAAATATATGTGTAAGAATAGCTACGAGTGTTTCACTACATCCGTTGATAAAAAAGTTCGGAATGCCATCACAGCCAACAGAAAGTTTCACCCTAGCTTGCGCAAGGAACACGCCATCTTATTCTCTGCTACATCATGGTATGCTAAGCAGTCAGCAAAACCCCCAATAGCGATAGCCGCAGGTACATCGAAAGGTTGCTCAAAATAGTTGCTAAAATGTTTAGGCGAAGCCTCGCACACTTCGTGTGGTTCGAAACATATCTTATCGTCGGCCTTGTGCACGACAGCACTGACATCATTTTTGGTTTGCGAACGCGCATACCACAAGAAGCAACAAGGATCTTTCTTAAAGTTATCTTCCATACGGCTGTGATAACGCGTGTCATCTCGGAAATGAAGCCTTTTGACAATTGTTCTACTGTAGAACCTCTGATATTTACGCATATAATGCTTCAGGTCAGAAGAAAACCAATATGGAAATTTACGAGTTTTTCGAATGGTTCCTGGATATAAATAATTCCATACTCCACTGGACTGTTGATGTCAATAATTCCACGCAAGAGTCAACGTCTTTCGGGTGAAAAAGGCCAGACCAACCATAATTACGCAAACCATTGAAAATACCCAGATAGTCACCCTGGGCATATATGAATTTTGGCGCTACATGTTCCTGCAGTACTTGAAATGTCAAGAAAAACAAAGGCTAAACGGTAGATTAATTTTGTCTAGCGGGACAAGCGGCTCTAGTGCATCACTGAAATAAAATATCGGTACATTCTATATAATCTAATCGAAAAGTTTCCCAGCACAGTTTTTTTTAATTTGTTTTGCGGATTTGTTTCCGCAGAGGGGGCTGTTGCACTAATAAAAACCATTAACACAAAGGCAATTTTTCATACATTGGGCTTTTTCACCTAATGAAGCACAGTCACTACTTTTTAGGCCAGTAGACCCATCGACTCTCGGAAAGTTGAAATCACCGTAGATGTTCACCATACATTTTGAGAAATAAATTCTCCTCTCAAGGTCCGTCAAATGGTCTACAAAAGTGCAAACATCTGATTCGGTGGCAAATGTAGCAGCCAACGAGACAGTTTGAACCGTCTGCAGTTGGTATTTCTAGCCAGAGTTCACCTATAAAGATAAAATGTAGACTTGCAGGACATGAGGACACCAGCCCCATTTTTAACTAGTTTAGAACACTTTTGTCTGCCCTAAAAACCGGGAACTGATAACAGCGAACTGATTTAGCGTTAAAATAATCAGCCAAACGCTCACCAGTCATGTTATGACCGTCTAATAAGTTAATAAGTCATTAATAAGTTTCCATAGAACATCATGGCGATGCTTGGTAGACTGATTAAACATTTTATTAGAATACGATGATTATGATTTTCTAATTTAGGACGTTATATTATTCCTAGATTTCTTAAAGAGTGCCAGTTGGTTTTGATCCCTCGTCTTTAAGAACGCTGCATATAGGCGATTTTCTTATGGATCGTTTTGATGTGCATCGGGCTTACTCAAGATTTTTCTTTTTTTTACTTTGTGGTTACCGTTTTGAATGGAAAATGTGAAGTATAGAGTGCTTTGAAAATATTTAGGAATTCGTTACATGCATCATCATCATCTACGCCTAACCAAGAATAAACAGAGGTCCGATCACAATTTAAGACTGCATTTATAAACCCGAGTAGGCAATCATGTGACATATTTGGTAGGCAGCAGAAACGTTTTCAACACCTTTCTGCAAGGCATGCTCAAGTTAAAACAAAAAAATGGAATGTGATCACTTACTGTACATTACAACTTAAGGTTCCGGTCATTCTCATTTTGGTTGTAATGTTTGTAATGAAATGACCATAAGATTTGACTTGGATAAGGTGATTCTAGTGGGGGACGTAATAACATTTGGGAAACCGTTGGAGTCCATTGTATTACTGAGCACCCTTCTTTGTAAATAGTCATCTATTATAATATGTCAAAATCTCCCCTAGGACCAGACGGTAGATTTTTACTGATACATAGTCCAAAAAACGCTAAAAAACACAAATTCCACTATCTGCTGAAGGTGGGCGTTGCAAGACAGCAACAATATTTGTTAAATAGAGTTAAGAGGGGTAATAGAAAATGGTTTATGTACAATATTTACATTGGTGGGAAACGTTGCAATCCATTGAGACGTTGAAAGTGCGTGGTGTCGTTCGGTATTCGCTGAGGCGATCTCGTTCCGCTCTTCGTTCTCTTCGTTCTGCTATTTGGTTTTTCTCGCAATCTAGCTTGTCCTTTTCGTCTTTTTCACTCAAGAATAAAGTCCTAACTAAATTATTTTACAATATTAGACCCATATTTTAGACTTCAAATTTCGTAATCGCTTGTAATTTCAGAAAACATTGACTAACAACTCACACTTGATAAAATTTTTCACATGGATCGAGACACTCCCGTCACATCCGTTCTTGCGGTTTACAAAAATGGGTAATCCGGTAGAACAAACACGTCAGAGTTGAGCTGATACCATATTTCCGTAAGCATTATTATATCAAGCGGTACCCAAAACTGATCTAAAAGTGATATAATTATGTCATGTTTTTTGGTTGCAGAACGCGTATTCAAATGAAATTTATAAATAAAATATATTGACGACAGGAACGGGCTCAGCTCTTTAGGCAAAATAAGGGCAGCATAATACATTTAAAAAAGACTTTACAAAACAGTCCAAATAAGCTAGCAGATCTTCTCAATATCAGCGTCATTGATAATTTATACAAGTGGGGCTTTCTCTGTCTGGCGAGCAAAAAATTCCCTTCCGAACTCAAACACACTTCTGATTACACTAACGCTTCTTGACACCTTCTTTTCCGAGAACCCACTACATTGATGGGAAGACGTGTTGATGACGGCATTACGCTTGCTACGATTTACATATTGCAGAATAATGTTACTCTTTACAGCGTCTTGGGTTGACACGCAATGAAAAATCCCAATTTCAGTTCGAAAATTGGTGCCCCGAATAAATCCCCAAATATTCAAACCAAATAAGAAAGTGCTTGTGGTCACGATTTACAACCCCTTTGATTTCGAGGCTGGTGTTCCATGAGTACTGTACAGCTTCTGTGGGTCGATTATGACAGGCCATTAGACAGTTTCCCACAGAGCTGCATTTATTAGTCAATTAAATTACTCCAACAATGTTTCCTTGGACAAAAATAACAAGTACATATGTCCTCAAGGTGGGGCTAAAGGAGACCATTGTGTCTCGTTATGAGGCCATCCCCTCGGGATTTTCACATCAGACAGCAAAACATGGTAATGAAAAAATTATACATCTGTATATTCATCTTGCACAAGAACGGTGCAAGCGGAGCCAATATCTCAGTTAATAAACAATAACAAGGAAATCAAAACGAATACGACAATGATTGTTTAACGTTACAGACAAAAAAGGATTATCATTGTCGAGTTAGTCTTAATGTTCAAATTGATTGTACTAGTTATAGCTAACAGCAGACAAAACAAGTGATTTTTTAAATTTTCTTTTAATTGGTAGATGGTTCTACTTCCTTGAGCACATTTAATTAGAGAAGGGTGCATATCGCATAATGCTATACTTTGATTATCAATAGTCTGGGCATCATAGTTTCTTCGGGGCCTAGATTCCGCCATATATACTGTGCTTAGGTTGTATGGTGTTTCTTGATAGGGATTTGCTCGCAAAATAAGTGAAGTCATGCATAAATTTGTAATAGATTAAAGTCTGGTTAGGACTCGCGTGTCAAAAATGAATTTTAAGAGAAAAAGGTTTAGAGGAATATTGTCGGCACGAGATTTATTTCAAATTCTGAGCGCAAAGTCCAAGACGTCACGGAATGGTCGTACACTCTCTCCACCTCAACGTGATGGCTAAACTGATCTACCTCTCCTCCACACGCCCGAAATGCTGCGAAAGAAAACAAATGGAAAGGAGGTGACTACCGACTATATCGCGTCTCGAGCCGTCAATATTGTTCTAAAAATATTTTTTCGCGTAACATTTATTTTTTTGACACGCGTGCCTTAATCAGACTGTCAAAGAAAATTTCTTTTCAGTGGCCCTTTGAGGGAATGTTAGCAATATCATTTATGACCAGGATGAAGTGTGAGGGATCGAGAATGAACCCCTTTGGTACGCCATATTTTATTACACCTATCTCGGAATGAATTTTATGCTGCTGCGTGTACTGTTTTCTTTCCGAGAGACAACTTTTATAAGATTACGAGCTAAACCACAAATGCCATACGTGAATACCTTTTCGATCAAAATGACGTGCTTCATGGAGTCGAATGCTTTACGAAAGTCAAGAAAAATCGCTACCGTAAGGATTTGTTTTTTTTCAATCTTTTGGAATATACGTTCTTCAAGGTCTATAAATGCGGTTTCTGTCAATTTATCTGTTTGAAATTTTAATTGCTGTTTTCTAATTACTTTTCAACCTTCTAGAAAGTTGTGTATTTTTATATTTAATACGTTCTGTAATTTTAGAAAAAATCGGCAGTACATAGATTGGCCTATATTTTCCAAGGCCATTCTTGTTTCCACCTTTATAGGTTATCGCAACACGCGCGGTTGTCATTTTATTGAGAAAGATGCCAGTTATCAGCATTCGGTCACAAATGTAAATGAGGGGCGAGGCGATAGCAGTCTGAAACGGAAGAGCGCTGATCTCGTCGTCTCCGGGTAAGCACGCATTTTTAATGCGTTTACAATGTATGTAATTTCTTGTTTTGTGGTAGGCGTTACAAGCAAGGAATAATAGTAAGTAGGACAAATGCATGATGTAGCAGATTTTCAAATTTGCATTTTGCTCGTGCTTTTGGAGGCACCTGATTTCAAGGAATGCTCGTTAAATCGGTTCACGAGTGATCCGCCGGAGAAGAAGGTTCCACTTATATGCTGTTCAGAAGGCAGACATGTTTGAATGGTTGAACATTATATTCTCCATTACACGAAAATCTGGCGGCGTCGGTGGCGTGACCGAGCAATGGAACAAAAAATGGCCGACGGCATAAAGACTAAAAACATATAAACAAATTCTCGGATCGACGCCACATTTCTTAAGAAGGTTCCTGTCAACAAAGTAAATGAATAGCTTTGAAAAGAAAATTTGGTACATTTCGGCTTGGGTGGGAATCGAATCGGATCCTCCGGGGTGTGAGACGAGCACGCTTCCCCGACGCCACGGCGGCTCCAGGTTGCTGGCTAACTAAAGGTGTGACCTGTGCGCGCGTCATTGCACACCCCACGTCGAAATCATCAATCGAAAACATTTCACACAACAGTGGAGTCTATACACTGTTTGTTATTTTGTTCAAAGGCTATAATGCTTTTGATCCACACGTAAGCAGATTTACGCGTCTATTATTTTTTTGCCCTCTACCATGTCATTGACAGCTGCCCTGCTAAGTTTTGAGTTATGAATATTTCGGGAAAATGTATTTTTATATAAAGCCGATTTTGTCTTTTTTAAAAGCCATGTTTAATTTGTTTCGATATTTTTTTTTTCAATTCGACTTGCCCAGCCTGGTCTCTTGTTTTCTAGAATAGAAAAGACAACCAGTTTTTTCGTTTCGTACGTTTAAACAATACTGGTGTAAGCCATTCTTTCTTTGCCTTTTTGTCCTTTTTAACAAGAAGACGTTGAAATGTAATGTTATGTTTTTTTAAGTATTGTTTCTAAGAAAATGTTATAGGCCTTTGACGGGCCAGGCTCATTATATATTTCATCCCAGTTTGTTTCGACCATCAAGGTACAGAACTCGGAGATACTTTTTGCATTAATAATACGTCTCTTAAATCTAGTCATTTCCAATTCTTTGTTTTTTTAATATTGCAAAAAAGGGAAGTGACCAATTAGTGCAGACGCAAAGGCTACCGACATACTCGTCTCGATAGGCAAATTTATGAAACATGCATCAATAATCGTTTCTGAATGTTGACTAATTTGTGTCGGTAGATCAACAACGTTTTCACATCCGCATAGAGCAATATTTCAAGTAATTGTACTTGGAATTAGATTTTTGCAAGCAAATCAATTTTTAAGTATCCGAACTGTACTAAGTGTCCTTTATTTACACAGGCGCGTTGAAGAAAGGACTTATTGAATTAAAAAAAACACGTGTGTATTAATGTGAGGAGGGCGGTACGTTAAAACACAAGCAGCATAATGATGGACTATACAATTGCTTCAAGGTCATTGCGTGCATACAGGGTATTCGAACAGAACATGGTAAGACAAATTTCTGTTTATGCTTATGGATTCTCATGCAGCAGGATTGTTTTCTCAAAATATGGATACATTTTCTTACTCCGAAATTTGTGCGACATCGGTATCACTGGCGCACCAGGATTCCGTAAACCCTAAAATGTCAAAGTGAAATGAACCTCAATTTCTTTGGATTTATTTCTAAGGCTTTGGACATTTAGGTGACATAAAGAAAATGGGGGGGGGGGCTTGTCGAGAGCAATGATTGCTGCTCTTCAGAGATACATTAAAATAAAAACAAGAAATTAACAAGGCATGGTGGTTACTAATTATATAAAAGTTAACAATGACCATGAGGTATTTACGCGATATTGTTAACTTATATTATCTTCAGAAGCAATCTTTAACCCACGGGCGTTTGGTTCTTTCCTTACAAAATATTTTCCCTTAGAATTAAAGTGCACAAAGCGGTAGTTTAATTCACGTGCCTTTGACTTCGCCAGCCCCATCAGTTTCTTGTTTAGTACAGTGCACTAAACAAGAAACTGATGCAACAGGTTTCTGTTTTCGTTTTTCAGTTCTGAATTTTTTTACAACAGTGTAAAACTTTCTGTTCGTGTCCTGTAACATAATATTCATAAAATCCACACTTTCTTTTTCACTTTTTATGTCATTCCGCATGTCACATATGTCAGTACGAATGTCTCGCTCCAGCGTCCCCCTGGACACCTACAACTCTTGTCGAAGCTCTTCCATGAAGTCATTTAAGAATTTGGCAATATCCTTCGACATGGAAAGTTATTCCAGACAAAGTAAATCTACTTGCAACAGCTGTGGCAGGAGCGAAGGTCACCTTTACGTAAAGAATCAACAAAAGAAAATTCCAGCAAACCTTTAACGAGGATAAGTTTTGATCATGACTGCTGTGTCTGTCGCTTCTGCCAGGTGCGTTGACGAGCAGATCCTTTCTTTTTTGTAGGCTAAGGGGCCGATGTCCCGTAGCACCGACCAATGGCAGCAAGGCAAGAAGAAGAGCGCAGTCACAATGATGGTTGCAGCAAGGCTCGACTAATGGCGGGGGCCGATGTAACAACAGGCCACGATGATGGGTTCGCCACGGCTTCGATGTGTGGCAGCGGCCGATGCAACACCAGGCTGAAGTTGTCGGGAAGCACGAGATCGGCGATCTGTAATGAGGATCAGTTTTGAGCGTGGCTGCTCTGTGCCGACGCTGCTGCCAAGTGCCGGATGGTCATATTAGGTAAGACTACGTTAAGGAAAGTTTGAAACTAACGAAAAGTCAACATACGGAACTTTGATGATGGTGCTCCAAAAATGTTCGTGCCATTGTGCAAACAAAACAAAAATTACACAGCTAGCATAAAATGCATTTCCAGCATTATTGCGTGTCTTTGGATAATTTAACTACTTCATGGCAATCAGTCACATTTCCCATTAGTATTGTGGCCGTTAGTGTCACTCGTACGAATCGTGGAAATAAAGCAGAACGATCTACTAAGCTCTGAGAGAGCATGGAAAGAAAACCGTTAAGATATTTTCAATTTTAAGCTGGATAGTGAAAACATGCACTTTTTTACTCGTCATTTTTCCACTTCCTTCCTCGTCTGTTTTTTTTTTTCTCTTTTTTTAAGAGTTCCGCATTGAATTAGGGTCGATGACGGATGTTTCTAGGTATTAAAAGATTTTCCCGCATTCAGCACGCTTCGAAATAGTGAAGGAAACCTCCAGTTGTCTGTATGACATATTTTATGAGTTCTGTAATGATGTGATCAATACGGGAAACGAAAGTAGAAGAAAAATTTGGTGATACAAAGAAAAAAATAAAGAGGGAAAAGAAGAAGAGGAGGAGGACAACGAGGTTTGGGGCGGAGAGCTGACGGATTCAAAAACGCTTGGCTCCGGAATACACTGGTGAAGCTGTTTTCCACAGAAGTATGCCGACCTGTCCCCACCGTCAACACTGAGCAGCAAGCCTGGCTAAAGAACGCATCGGCAAAGCCACCACAGAAACTGATCGAGTGGTCACCGTCCGGCACGCTGGCAGCTGGTGCCAAACGAGACCTGCTTCTGCAACCGCGGAAGCGCCTAACAACATTGTAAACAAGTGCCGATCTCGGCAAGTCGAACTGTGGACGTACGCTCATTTTCTTTTATTTCTTTGCCAATAAGTTTCCTTTTTTTTTACGTGGATTCCGAAAGAAAGAGAAAATTTAGTCACAAATATAGGTCTTTGATATCGAAAATCAGACAGACCGCTCAGCTTCCTCTTTTGGTTACTATAAAGAGCGTGACAATAACTGGTGGCCGGAAAGGGACGCTGATGATCATTCGTCCAGTTTTTAGTGCAACATATAGGTTATGGATTTAAAGGAGTTGATGGCCCTGGGTGAAAACTGGGAATCACAGGATCAGAGTTGCGGACATGGGTTGATAAGGAACGAGCTTGGCAAATCGAGGGCAGAGTGGCAGAACGAGAATCTCTCCGAAAGAAAGCGGAACTGGAGGAGAGAACGGGGAGAACGCTCCAGCTTAAGCTTAGAGATAATTGAGGCCGAGTGTCTGCAATTGACAGGTATTGTGAGGGCGGTGGTGAAGGACCCCGGGGTGCTACTGCGTTACATTACCTTAGTCCTGATAAACTAATTCCGTCGTTTAACGACAAAAGATATAGCTCGGATGCGTACTTGAAAATATTCGAAATTTCAGCAATGGAGCAGGAGTGGCCGAGAGCAACATGGGCTACTGCATTAAGCCTGTGCTTGGTGGGTGAGGCCCTGAAGGTCTTCGGAAGGATGTCCCCAGACGACTCCTTAGATTATAAAAAAACAAATGTGGCACTTTTACAAAGATTATGCTTTACAACCGAAGAATATCGTGAAAGATTTCGATGAAGCTCTCCAGATAACTGCGAGACAGTCGGCAAGTACGCTGAGAGTCTAGAAGGATTATTCAATCGCTAGCTGGAGGTGGAGCCTTCGTCCCATAACGTGCGGGCGATCTGCAGGATTTCGTGATCTCCGAACAGTTCATCAATGGCTGCCATTCGAAGCTGGCCGTGTTCCTCAAGGGCGGAATTGCAATACACTTCCTTTCGCTGGCCGCGGCAGCAGTAAGTTCATGGAGGTGCACGGCAAGAAAATCTGGCTCATTTCAATGAGGACCATAGGCAGAGTGATAATAATTTAAAAAATGGCCTGCCAAGTAGCAAGCAGGAATCAAACATCAGATATGTCTTGTGCGGGAGAGTTGGTCACAGAGCGACCGATTGCTTGTCCGGACAGAGCGAGCCACACCGAATATGTCAAATTGACTGTTAGAGATCGGGACACGATGCCAAAGCATGCTTCAGCAGAAGGGTGACAAAACTCAGCTCACATGCTTTATGGTATCTGAATCTGGAAGCACAGAATGCAAGTGTGCAGAAAGCCATATTCATAACGATGAAACGCACGATGTGGAGCATAACAAAGAATCACTCGTGAGTGTGATGCGCAAGATAAAGGAGCAACAACCAAAGGGACGCATGCCAGTTGAGCATGGACTACCAGACGGACAACCCGTTGAGGTGTTACGAAGATACTGGCTCCAATATCGTCATCGTGCGCAGAAAGTTGTTATGTCCTCAGCACCTGACGGGCGGACAGCGCCAAGTGGTCCAAATAGACACAAAACATGCAGGATATTAACCGAAGGAATGGTCAGACTGGCTTCTCCATACTTTACTACCGAGTAAAGGTACGTTGTTGGGCTAGGTGGTTCATCTTAGTTAAACAAATAAAATAGCGCAAAAAAGACAAGGACAAGTAATATACAGGACAAGTGCTTGTCCTGTATGATTACTTGTTCTTGTCTTTTTGCTGTATTTTATTTGTTTCATTTACTATTGAGTTGTCGCAAAATGTATGAACTATGCACTTTACTACATTGTTATTGGTAATGTCCAGGGAGCCAGGGATGTACTGGAGACCTCGATCGAAATCGGAGAAGTGAAGGATGAGACTAAAAGCAGCAAAGATCCTAAAACTTGACCCGGAACATACTCGCCGCGGTGAAGAGCCATGTTCCTGCTACTCCGAATCCCGAACCCAGCCCTCGGGATTCAAGGTCTTACAAGAAGACGTCCTTGAAAGAAAACGGTTGAAAGACGTGTCGGTAGATGTTTGTCACGGAAGGATTGCCGACGCTCACGTGGCAGAAAGGGGTAACGGCTACAGTTTTTAGTTGAGTAAAGGAAGTTCTCTTCCCGCAGATGCCACCTCGCAAACTGGAAGGAGTTGCGCGAAGTGGTGGTCACCTCACAACGTTCCGCCTATATATCCTAAGACTGGCTCATTTCCAGCTAAATTTGCCGGAAATATTTTCCCGGAAAACTGGCGGAAACTTTTTCCCGACAAATCTGGTGGATCCGGTAGGGATCGTGACGTCACAGCCACGTGCGATGTCACGTGACACGTGAATGTGCCGACTATACTCCGTGTTCACCTTATGATGTACCGCAGGAAAGGCTACAAGCGCGAGCTTCTGCTCTGAGGGCACATCTCGCCGGCACAAGCTCTCGTAACTTAAGAGCAGCTGCCAACGCTTTGAGCTCGCGCTTCTAGCCTTCTCTGCGGCACAACATATGGTGAAACGGAGTATGGATGACTCATACACGCTAGCACGGCTTGGCAGCGAGCACGCGTTTATATGAGAAGGCATTGCGAACGGGACCCGATAAAGCTATCGCGTTCCACTCTTAAAGGCCTGTTCACACATGAAGCGGAGCGCTACAAGCGTAGCGCTTACCTCTGCGCTAAGCGCGTGCCGACGGGAGCGTTCACCAGCTTTGTATCTCACCGTCAAAACTGTTGCTCATGGCAGACGATAAGTAGCTGACGGCACGTGAGGAGCGCTACATTAGCGCTTCGCTGCATGTGAGAACCGGCCTTTAAGGGGGATTCAGCCGCTCGTCACTCAATGGGCAAATTTCGCTGCACAAACCTGCGTTTCAGGAACGCACGATCGTATTCATTCTTTTGATGGTTTCTTATGATAACGTAATGAAGGTTGTACGGCCCTTGAATTTTTCTTTTAGAGCGCTGGAGATTTTTAATAAAATTAAGAAGTATTACCGTTTTAAACGTTTTTAGCGCGTTTTTGAGGCATTTTTTGAAAATACAATTATTTAGAAGACAAACGTGACAAAACACTTTGCCGTACGTACTAGGGGTGCCTCTAATCTTAATTTTAAGACCATTACGAGAAAGCAAAATATTGTTGTATTTGCGTATTTGTGTAAATAAAATCACCCTGTTAATTTTATTTCCAAGTTGTTAAACGAGATGGCGACACTAGTACTAAATGCCTCAAACCGGAGGTTTTCTTGCTGTTGCTGTTGTTGTTTCTCTCGAGCTGGAATTCAACCGCGATGTCTAGTTGCTCGTGGATCGGTAGCACATGTAGCGAAAGCTCGCGCTGTAAAGCCCACTGATCGTGGATTCAATCTCCTGCCCCTGCCCGTTTCAATCTGGATGAGCATCGCACCCGGCGTGCTGTCATGGATCACTATTACGTGATGCACGCTAAAGACGTCAGATAGGCGGCGGTATACTGCTCTGCCTTTCATCTCCAGCGACGACACCAGGTGCCCTCAGACCAGACTAAATTCCCACTGTGTAAACATAGACACAACAGAATTAAAATTGATGGCTCCGTTCGTCGGCACTTTTTGAACGCTGCAAAAGTGTAACTTGTCATCAGCAGACTCCTAGCGAAAGGTCTGATAAGGCTCTGAAGGCGATACCTTTGTTGATTCTATTTTTTTGTGTGTTGACAAGTTAGCGCGCGTGGTGAAACGCTTGCATACACTACAAAGCGTAACACGTAAGCACCCTAAAGGCTGAACTCCATGAAACGAATTTTGTGACGAATAACTGGCGAACGCCGCCCAACGGCACGCTCGCTTTGCGCGCGATGTAGCGGCCACTGTGTTCCTTCCCCGCGCAGAGCAAAAGCCGCCAGGCAAAATTCGTCGGTTATTCGCGGCATATTCGTCCCATAGAGTTCAGCCTTAAGATCGTGCGAGTGTTGAACAGAAATATCCTTATATGTAGGGTGCCTCAATGTCCTTCTGCTTAGGGTGTTGCCACACGCTTGTAGTATGCCCGATGCCGACAGAACGCGCTCACGGGTAAAATACAAATAAATCGACGAAAACAAAATGTCGCCTAAGCACAGTCAGCGCCACAAACGCGTGCCGGGACACGCTCTTTCACGCGCTCTAAACAAAAAAAACAACAACAAAGTGTGGGACGAAATGGCCAGATGTCTCCACCCTAGGCAAAGCGCACATGAAGGCACCCTACTATACTTCGTTTCAGCTTGGGTCCAGACGCAGCCGATGCTACAAGCACGTGCGTGTGGCCCTGAACGAGTGCCTCTACTGCACGAGCGCGCGTGCTTGGCAGGGACGCTGGAAGCCCGGAGCTCGCGCTTGTAGCATCGGCTGCGTCTGGACCCAAGCTGAAACGAAGTATAATATGTATTTGGAAATAAAAGATATAGTCGAATGAGTTACAAAGAAGGCTAAAATACTTATTCCAAAACAACATATATCTTATGAAACATTATTTCAGATATTTTCATCCTCTGTAGACCTTGTATGGTGGCTAGTGGATATGAAAAACAAAAAAAGAAGCATGATTTCTATTATTTTGAACAATTACAATATATTTTCCTAACCAACAAATAGGTGCTTACTCTGAGATGTAAATTGAATTTTGACGTTAGCGTTCTGGCGCCCGAAACAATTTTTTTTTCTAAATTTAACACTTCCCGTTTTGCGGATTACTAAGAAAACCAAACGGGCCATCAATAGAGTAGAAAATACGTTTCTACCTAAAATATGGCGTACGTTTATTTTTTTCTCTTCACCTTTTTAATTTTTAGGCAAACTCAAATGAACCTTTAAATAACTTTAGTGTCTTCATAAATAACCTCGGGAATACACTGTGCTGTTTTCCGTTATGAACACCTCTTTCAACAGTGATCTTACATCGTCCCGGTGGAGATGAAGCGGTGCCACCTTTACCCTCTCTGGAAACAAATTGGGGTGTGTGTATGTTTATACAGCTTAGAGTAGGGGTGGCCAGGCTGGCCCGGCCTAAGAGAAGCACAAAACCACAGAAACGTCCAAGAGCCGCTTGGGGGGGGGGGGGGGCACATTTTTGTGTAGAGGAATAAACGAAACTGGAACTACTTTCCATCTACCCGAGTCAAAAACAGTCCGACTGTACGCATAAGGTAGCAGTAGCACACGACTACCAGGCCGCAACCTGTCTTTCGATTCAAAACGCGTTCTATTTCTCTTTTGGTGGAAATGCTCGTGTGACCGGGAGGAGGGGCGGGTGTGTGTGTGAGTGTGTGTGTGTCTGTGTGTGCGGTGGGGGGGGGGCGAGGGAGCCGCAAGCCGCATTTTAATACGCGAAGAGTCGCATGCTGCTCGCGAGCATGCAGATTGGCCACCCCTGGCCTGGAACATTGTCTGCCTCAACGGGCAACTTGTGTCCCAGCTGTAGGTGAGCAATTTAGCCAGTGCAGTACAACCGCTAGGCCTGGGGTCTTTAACGTTCATCACGCAGTAGTGATAGACGACCGCACGCCGGTACGATGCTCATCCAGATCGAAACGGGCAGGGTTGGAATTGAACCCAGGATCCCTGGGCTGATCTGGCGCGCGGCTTTCGCTCCACGTGCTTTAAGCTGGCGTGCTCCTAGCGCACTCGGCCATCGATCCTTTTTTTCTTTGTTGCACTTGGCCACCGATCTTTCTTTAATCTTTCTGGACTAAAGCCCTTCGATATGTTCGCGTTTGTCTTGCAAATGGTGTCAAATGCGCCAGTGCACGAGGCCCGTATCTCGAGCGGCCCTTGGGAAGCAGTTATCGGTGCAGTACTGAAATGACCGGCCCTTCGAAGCGAATGGCAGCGGAGCACCCGCTCCTCGCACGTGTCTTGCGCGTTTCCACAACAATGGTTGGCGGTACTTGAAAGCGTGAATTTTATCAAATGAATTTAGTCTGCACTTGCCGGCAGCGCCTTCAACTTATGGAATGTATGAGGATAACTCGAGTGCAACACGGCTTTGTGTACTTGAGTGGTTCTTTTTCGCTGACAGGCAGACATACAGAAAGTGTCCTTTCTTGGCCATACCCATTGCCAATGTTGTCAGCTGCTGGACACTTGGCGCGCGATTGTGGACGAGTAGTAGAGCCGAGCCACTTGCTTGGACAGAGAACTCCTTGCTACAGTTCACGGGTGGGGAAACGGTTGCTTCTTGTTGGTTCTGACTCGACGCGCAGAAGTGTGGACCTCGTCGACCAGGTCCACGCCTCTGGACGTGCAGAAGTGTGGACCTCGCCACTAAATGAGCTATGTTTAGGGTCGGCACTCTGTTCCCCAGTATTGCTGCGGGCGCCGCCATCTTGGTGCTTACGCAGAGCAGACGCAACTGCCGATCGTCATGATTCGAAAGTGCGACTTCCTCAGCATAAGATTCGGTGTTAGGAAGCTCATGAATTATTGCTTTGCTCTGTCGCGAAGCGTTTAAACATTTGTGGAGGACGTAAAAACGTTTCCTGTGATTTCAAATAAATTTTCAGATAACTGGCAGCCATGATTTTAAGCCACAATATGAACAAGTGTCGTTACTCTGAAGCGTAGCTTATTTAATGGCACTAGGGAAGATCATGGCGGAACAGCGCAGCACTGAGCTAGAATTCAGACGCCATCATTCTTCTATAGTGCCACTAATTAAGCTACGCTTCAAAGTAACGACACGTGTTCATATTGTGGCTTAAAATCATTGTTGCCAGTTATCTGAAGATTTATCTAAAATCACGGAAACGATTTTCCGTCCTCCACAAATGTTTAAACAGTTCGCGACAGAGAAAAGCAATATTACATGCTTCCTAACACCGAATCTAAAGCTGAGGAAGTCGCACTTTGGATCATTACGATCGACAGTTTTGTCTATTCTGCACAAGCACTGGCGCCACAATGTTGGGGAACAGAGTGCCGATACTCTCTCTAAGCGCAGTCATTTAGTGGCTCTATACTTCGTTTCGCTTGGGTCCAGACGCAGCCGATGCTACGGCGCGAGCGTGTGGCCTGAACAGTCTTGCATTGCAGCGCGCAGCTTGGCGGACTTTGAAGCCTGGGGCCGTGCGTAGTTCATCCCAGAAGTGGCGCGCGGCACGTGTCTCGATCATTTCCACAAAAATGATTGGCGCCACTTTTCCCAGGATAGATAGGCTTTACTCCACACATCCTGGGAGCGGGTTTGCACACCAGTATTCAGACAAAGAGCAGGCCGATATAGGACATAGGAAGTGCAAAACTGCCAGTTTATTTCTTTTTTTGTTTTAGCTTTAGAATTAAACTCTAAAAATAAACTTGTTTTTGTTCAGAACATCGTTTGCGTGGTAAATGTCCTGGTCCAAACGGCCGCAACGCCGCCGCTTTCGATAATTCCGAACGTGGACGGAACTTCAAATCCATTCGGAAATCAGGAGCTTATTCTCACGTTTTGCAAGCCGCTGTAATCAACGTATGTACTGGCTCGTATCTGGCGCCGCCTGTTAGCTGCTTCCTGCAGCGGCAGACGCAGAGCAAAGACGATCTAGCTCGAGATCGGCGGCGAACAGCCCGTGGCCCGAGCCCACCTCGAGCGCCCAACCCGCATGCGATGCTGCGAACGTACAGCTCGTTTGTTCCGGAAAAATTCTGCGCCATCTATGAGGAAAAGGGTACAAATAAATAGCGGTTGAATCCCCTTAAAGGCGAAGCTTAAGCATCCCCCAAGCTTTTTATCACTTGACTACGCTCTTTGCGCGCGGATACCAGCCGGAGCGTGATCACGTGGTAGAACAATAGGGAGTTTTTCTAGAACGCGTTTCCCCCCTCCGCTAAGCCCTCAGCAACGAAGAAGCCGCTACTGCGCGTGCACGCCGATGGCCTTGACTGTAGAGTTCTGGATATCGGTGCGGGTTGCGGAGAGCATTGCAGGAGGAAAAAATGATCTACGAAAACTCCCTATTAACGCATGACGCACTAGCGATTCCCAATTCCGGAACGCCTGCTTGCTGACCTGCTTCCTGTGTTCTGCGGCCTGTGGGGCTGCCGTGGATTTCAGTAGTAAATTATATATCGTCCGCGACAGCGCATTCCAAGTGTACCGAAACTATCATTTTTAGAAAAGTCCTGAGCGTAAATCGGCAACGACGATTTTTTAAAGAAGCGACAGATATTCTTGCGATGTGCTTCGGTTCTGCAAATGACACCTTGTGCCACATCGTGTTGAATCTTCACGGAGCCCTTCCTTCTCGTTTTTTGTTTTCGTGTGGTTGATCTGCAGTGCCCATGTCGACGTCTATCGCTGATTACATCTTTCAAGTCTGCTATTTTTATCGTGAGTTCACTCCAACCTACCCATTAGCTAAGATTGAGCGTTCTTCTACGGGCCTCTTCAAGATTTCTTCTAGAATTAGGCTGTGTCTAATCTCCCTGCAGCTGGAAGACTAATTTCCCCAAATTTCAACCGGCAGTCGTCTCCCATTAGCTGCCTGAATTCATGTAACAACTGCCGGTAGAATAGTGGCTTTCTTATTGTCCCGGCATTTCGTGAAACATGCTTCATACACAGCCTATCGTGGATACACGTTTTATAGACACACGCTTCATGAACACCAACACTTGTTACGCGAATAGCATGCTGTAGAGACCTCCCTTCGCGCGTGTGTCACTGTCCGACAGACCCGTTGACGGAGTTTCTCGGCGTCAGTCTGCGACGGCTCATTACAAAAAAGGTACACCACCTGGCCCACCACTACACGCCATTTGCAGCGATAGTTTGGGGTGAATTATTTAAAAAGACAATCATAGCTTACAGAAGATAATCTGTCGATGAAACAGTGTTGCCATCTGACGGTGCAACCTTTGTTTCGATGAACTCATTGACACCACCATTAAGAGGCGTCTGCCGATAATATTTCAGGAAAATTATTTCCTCAGATGCCGGGAGACTAAACACTATAGCCTAGGATTACCCCCTTCTTCTTTGCTTTGCAATATTCTCCGTTGTATAAAAACGTAGTAACACTTCTTCACTTTTCATAAATTGCTTACACGTTTGTACTTCTCTGTGGAATAGCTCTGTGTAATAAACTTGCAGACGCTTTGAAAACAATCTGTTGTACCTGTTTTCCTGCCTGTTTGCAAAGGCATGTGCGAGTACATTTTATTACGGGTGTCCTCTAAGTTATAAATAGGTTTCTCAAGTTCGGAACTTCTTAAATGAGTTTAAGATGCCCGACCTTCCAGAGGCTAACCATTTAGGGATAACGAATAAGTTGTCTGAATATCAGAAGGGCCCTTTCAAATGTGCGGTCACGTGCCAGGTCGACCGGGCGCCCGGATCAAACAAATACCGTAAAAACGGGTTCCACATCAAAAGGGTACCGTCTCATACGGATGCCGTTTCAAACGGGTACCCGTATCCCATAATAGCGTTTCATTCAAAGGATCGACACCCGTTCGATTCAAACGGGTCGACCAGTTTGCCACCCCTTGAATTTGAAATGTTTTTATTGCGAAGGCATTAACTCTCCCATGAGATGAACCCTCGTTAACATATTTTGAAGCCGCGCATAACGGCACCTAAACTCCTCTGTCCCCATTGAGCGAAGCCTGTCGTTTGTAGCTGCGATTTGATGGATAGGCTCCCATTGGCTGGCGCGCGTCATAGGTTTTACGAACAAGGCTCCCATTAGCTGGAGCGCGTCATAGATTTCAAGGAACGCCACCCCATGGCGCTGCGGGCCCCGCAACGGCAGCACGCCGGTAAAGGAACACTGTGGCGAACGCTCGGCCGCTTGTACTCCTTTCGACGCCGACGAACATGGCGGCACCTCAACCATCTACATCGTCGTCGGTGGCGGCAACCTCGGCCGAAGCGGAACGTGGCCCTCCGCGGCAGTTCACCGCAAGACGAACTAAAGGGAGCGGAATAACGCAGCACAACGCGCAAGGAGGCGGGCAGCGAAATCCACCATTGTTCTCAAGTCTCCGAATCCACGGCGGACGGAACGAGCAGCGTCGCCACGCGCTAGGAAGACAGAACAAATCCGTTCGAAAGCGTGAGGCGCAAGCAGATCGCGATTCAAGGTGTCTCAGGCGGGAAGACGACGAGTCCCTTTGACAACGCGAGGCCGAAGCATAACGTCGCAGGCGGCATGATTACGAATTCACAAAGTTAAGAAATGCTTAGGTGTCATCGGACTTTTTTTTTTTTTGTAGGGAAGCACGTCCATAGGGAGTTTGATGGAGTTTCTGTTGGCTTCAGCCGTCTTGCGATAGGAGTGGAGATTATGATGATATTTGGAGGCTTTAAGGTGCAAAATGCTAGTGTGACTCAAGTGCGCCAAACTGGGTTGTTTATTCACATTCTAGTTTAAATATGATGTTGTTTGTTATTATCATATGTATTAAAGCTGGTATAAAATGCCAGTGGTAGGGATAAAACTAAGCACACGTCCAAATGGGACAAGAGGGTGATCTCCTAGTAAAAAGAACAGAAGAACAGGGTGAAAAAGTATATGATATCTAAACAATAAAAGATTATGCCGTAGTTTTTCATCAAGACTTGAACAAATCCATTGAATGTTTAGGATGAAAACAACAACCCTGCAGAGTATGCATCGTGGTGGATCTTGTCCACAGAGGATACATTTGTGATATATATAGGAATGTCCTATGCAAAGGCAACATAATAAGACCGCATAGAATCGATTCTTTAACAAGGAACTCGCACACTGTCCAAGAATGGCCTTGGTGTAGTGAAGCTGATTGTCAGATTCTTTATCTCATTCTGTCTTTCCATCTCTGGAAAATCGATGCCCTCACGACCGGTTTGATATCGTGGTAAGCTAAGGAGGCCGTTAACTGCGGAAGGTTCCTGGAGGAAGAAGAGGCTATCAGCTTTCATTGCCAATATACCCACATGACTTGAAACCCAGCAAAGTATAATATGTTGTCCTTTCTGCAATGCACGATTAATCTTGGCATTACAACTTGAAATCATGGATGAAGAAAAAATGAAACAATTAAAACTGCGATAATACAACACACCTTTCATATATGCTTGTACAACTTGTACAAGCATGTATTTGATGTCTTTAAAGGAAATATTTGCAGTGATCAGACTTTGCCTGTTCGTATATATAATCAACCTTACTGTTCTCTTCAGTCGAATATGGCAACTGCTAACAACACAGCATACTAGTTCTGTTGTAAAGATACTGGCTACCGAATTAAGGTGATTAGTTCCAGAAAAGTTCTCAGAATGCACGGCAAATCAAGTGAAGGTTTGAGCCTTAGCACCATTATATAAAAGTGACAATGATCACCCTATTTTGTCTACAGTTCTTGAAAATCTTGCAGAATAACCACAAGTAACACAGTGCTTATTATATTTTGTACGCGACCAATCGCAACAAATCGGCAGTCTCTCGCAGGGAGCAATAGAGTCAACAGGTGAGTAGATATATTCCATCAGGAGAAATCTGAAGAGATTCAAGGCAATCTGCAAGGCGGAGATTTAACAGCCACACAATGGTGGATTAGTTTTCGAAAAAGTGAAAGGACCTTGAACGTTTTATAGAATCATATCCCTACCGAAAAATCCAGTATAACTTTACACTATCCGGATTATGAAACCGGAAATTTGTTTCTAGGAAACCCCGAAATCAGATTGCAGACAAAGGAATAAATTCTGAAAACCTAAAATCTAGATAGAGTCCAGAAAGAATCAAGATAGATTTCCGGTTCCATAATCCGGATAGCGAAAAGTTATGCTAGATTTTTCGGTAGGGATGTGGGATGGCGAGATTGTCTAAGATTATGTAGACTAACATCATACTTAGATATTGCCGTCTTCTATACAACGGCAACTCGTTGGACCCTGGCGCAGAAATTTAGAATGGGGGATGTACGGAAAGCACCCCTGGCGAGTCGTAAACCAAGATAGTTCACTGCATCTAACATTTTCAAAGCCGATTGTTGTGATGATCGATACACACAAATACCATAGTGAAGACGAGATCGCACGAGAGAATTGTATACGCGCAGCACCCACCTTCTATCTGATCCTCAAGTCCTCTGAGCCAAGACTTTGTAAGAGGTTCATACTTTTAAAGCAATTTTCCTTAAGACATATACATTGGGAAATTAAAAGTGGGGTTCCTGTCAAAGATCACACCCAAAAATCTGCGCTCATTTTTAACATGCGACCGCATGGCTTTCAGTTCGAGGACTGGATTCAAAGGTAGCTCTTGGCGACCGGAACACGGCATGCAAACCGTTTTCTCTGGAGAAAACCTAAAACCATTTTTCCCTTTCCAACGTCAAGTCTGTTTATACCTATCTGAAGCTGGCTTTCACAAGTGAAACTGTTACAATAGGAACATGAGATTTGAGGTTCGTCTAAATAAAGTGATTATGAGATGGAAGACGCGAGAATTCTGGCAATGGAGTTTATCTTGACCGCAAACAAGGCGATACTTAGGATTCCCCCTTGAGCAACTCCGTTTTCTTGAAAGAAAGCAGCTCAAAGAAAGTAATGCCCAGTTGAACCTGGAATGTCTAATCCCTCAAAAAGTTTCCTATTTACTTCAAAATTCGGCCACGAATACCCTAGCTGAAAAGGTTGTAAGTTTTTCAAACCTCCATGTGGTAACGAATGTTTTTGTAAGTCAAATGAAACAGAGCCGCAGTCCTGTTTATGCACGAATGCTTCGCGGATTATTGTTTCCAGGTGGGCTAAGTGGTACACTGCAGATCGTCAGTGACAGAAATTCACACTGGGTATTGGAAAATAGATTCTCTTGTTCTAAAAGGTACATTAAAAGTATGTTTACCCCAGGCAGCTAGTGAGTGCAGTGTGTCGGTAATTGGAAGGAAGCGTAGCATGTTTGCCATTGTATTTGTTCTGCGCTGCTATGGTTTACGAACTTCGAAAAGGAAGACTAGAAGGACACACATACACACGAAGGCGCAACTAACATCTGGTTTATTTTTCCTTCCACACCATGGATGAAAGAAAAAACACATAGAAAAGATAAAGAACAAGGGAAAGATAAAATCAGATCCTAAACAGTCATGCAAGTGTCATCTCAAAATTAGATATTGGCTGCAGCAGCCCTACACTTACCCACTACTCATCATGATGCGGCATCTTTTTTAGCAAGTCTATTTCTTTTTTGTTAAGGAAAACCGACGGTTCACTGACGCACGTTCCGTGCTTCCCTGACTTCATGAAAAGGCCTCCATAATTTCTCGCTTCGTCCTTTCACTCGATCTTTCCAAGATAGACGTTGATCCAAATAAAGCATCGCAGGGGCATCTGGAACAATGTGCTGCGAGATACCCTGGTGCTTCGCAACTGCTCACAGCGTATTTGTGTTCTCGTAGCCTCTCATTGAAACACCTACCCATTTGGCCTATATAGGATTTTCCGCACGATAAAGGTATTTTGTAGACCACGCCTTCAACGCACTCTACAAACTTGCTCCGGTGTTGTACTTGACACCTCACTTCGCCCCTCTCTTGATCTCCGGATTTGTTGACCTTGTGACACAAACCTTTAAACTTATGAGGGCGAAAGCGCTACACGGACGTCGTGTTTTGCTGCGACCTTTTTGAGCCTATGCAGAGATATTGCGGATGTAGGGCAGAACTACTACAGGTTTCTTTTCCTCCAACCTATCCTTGGATTTGCCGTTGTCTTTCAGTTTGTTTACGACATTTTCTGCTACCGTTACCAGAAGTGTTTTTGGAAGCCACTTCCTTTCAATCAGTCAATCTGCCTTCTCAGGCCTTCATTCACCCTATGGGGGCATAATTTTCTCATGGCCTGCGTCAAGCACCCTGAGGTGACACTTCTCTTCACTAGCTTAGTGTGGACGGAGTCATAAGATAAAATTCGCTTCTCCCCTCTCGTCCTGTACATCCAACATGTATGAGCTGCCCGACATGGTCAGATTGACATCCAGGAACTGCAAGTTGTCGCCCTCTGGGAGTTCATATGTGAAATCCAGTCCGCCATGCGCCTCCCTGAAGCGGCTCATGACCTTGTCTCTAATAGAGTCTGTTAATTTGTCCTTCTGAAAGCACAGCAAAAAGTCATCAACGTATCGGAAACACCTCACAACACCTATCTCTTCTTTGCCATGTTTAAGAAGCGGTATAATGTGAGCCCGATTCCATGTCTGAGGAAGCATGCTTTCTCCGACAGAGAGTTGAAAAAGGAGGAGGATTCTGAGCGAGTCACCTGTTAAGTTTTGAGGAGCAGTGTATCTGGCCCCGGTGCAGACATCTTTTTTTTACATTGAGAGCTTGTTCTAACTCGCATATTCTAAAAGCCCATTATATTGCTGGGAGTTAGACACCCCTCCCCCTAGAAATAGAGAAACTGTCTGAGCGAGATTTAAACTCTTTAAATTCCTCACCATAATTATCAGAGCTAGATACAGTATGAAAATAATGAGCGAGAACATTAGCAACATTTTTTACAGACCCTAGATAGAGATTAAATACTGGGGTGGTAGAAACCAGGTAATCACCTCTGATTTGATTGCGTACACGATCCGAAACCTTTTTAGCCGCAACAAAACTACTTATAGAGGAGAGACACTTCACCCGAGATGTCCTCCTTGCCTGCTTTTCTTGTCCAGTGTGCTTGTGGTTTTCATCTTTTAAATTCAGTCTTGTGCTCCATGGTGGGGTACATACGGACAGCATCCCAGGCTCTATTTTGTCCTCGTAAGTATGGTTGAGAGAATCTTTGTTCCACTATGGCTACAGAATGGTGGAACAATCTGTGTTCCACCATTCTTTGGTAGAATTACAAGGTACGTGGGATAGAGTGTTCAGCATCATTGATTATCAGTTGAGTAACAGCCTCATCAGGGATCAGAGTGGCCAATAGTGAAGCATCAAATGTAGCAACTAGGCTGAAAAATTTTCCCAGTTCGCCTTGTCAAGTTCCCACCAGGGCATGCGACTTTGAAATATGGGGGAGCAACCACACTTTCTAAAACAACTGGAAAGTGACCGCTGCCAAATGGATTTTCTAAAACTTTCCAAGAAAAGCAAGGAAGCAATGATGGCGATAAAATGAAGAAATCAACGCAAGTGAAAAGGTTGTGCGCAGCATTAAAAAAAATAGGGCTTAGTTATTTAAAGACATAAATTTGAAGAGAATAAAAATGAAAGACCTACCGAAAAATCCATTACTAAATTTTGACTATCCGGATTATGGAACCGGAAATTTGTTTCTGGAAACCCGAAGTCTGATTGAAGACAAAGGAATAATTTCTGAAAACCTAAAATCCAGTTAGAGTCCAGATATAATCCAGATAGATTTCCGGTTCCATAATCCGGATAGCGAAAAGTTATCCTGGATTTTTCAGTAGAGAGCTTTTACATTTCTTTGCAATGTCGAATTAGAGCGCAGCTCTTAAGGAGGAGGAGGGGAAAGTACGGAGGGGAGGAAATGTCCCTCCTCCCCCTGCCGTGCCCTCCCTCCTCCTCTCTCTCCCCTGCCATTTAGCGGAAAATTTTCGCTACATTTCCTGCTAAATTTAGCGAAAATTCCCCCGCCAATTTTAGCTGAAAATTTAGCCTGAAAAGTTTCCCGCTAAATTTAGGGGGAAACTTTCCCACTAATTATAACAAAGAAAATTTAGAGAAACGTTTCACGCTAAATTTAACGTGAAATTTAGTGAAAATTTTCCCACTATATTTAGTGGGGAAACTGAATTGGTTAAGGTCACTTGACGTCAATTTTCCCACTAAATATAGCGGGACACTTAATTGATGTTGAGGTCACGTGACGTCAATTTCCCGCTACATTTAGCGGGGGACTTTACATCACGTGGCCTCAACACCAATTCAGTTTTCTCCGCTATATTTGAGAGGAAACTGTGGCGTCCCATAATGCAACGCGCGCGGTTATGCCGACGCTACTCAACCTCGGGAACGGGCGCCTAAGACCCGCGTCCTAAAACCCGTTCATTGTCTCCTCCACGGGAATTAATTCGTGGACTGCCCCACATGGCGTGATTAACATTTAAAATCACTTAAAATTTAAAAAAAGTTCTAGAAGTTAAGTTAAAAGCTTCTGAAGGTCATGGGTGTGTATGGGATTGTGTAGGTGGAATGTACAGTGAAGCCACTGTAATGAGATAGTCCCTAAAGAACTCTTGCTGACACAGCCTCGTGGGGCATGTCAAGGTGGGCCTGAGCACATGCCACTCTACTCTGCAGATTAATGACAACACCGCCGGATGAATGAAAAGATGGGTGGTCTCTTGCGGAAGATGTGATAGTTTCGTAAAACTTGTGAATGTGTGGACGTCAAACAGGTCTTCTGTAATGCTATGAGCTATAAGGCGTAGCTCATTAAGTAAAAAGTGAACATCATCTATATTGTGAACAAAACCCCGACCGTTCCACTGCATAGAACTAAGATCAATCATCACAGCTTAATTAAATTAGTGGTAAAAATGTGGGGTTGACATGTCTAAGCAAGTGAACACAAGCTATGTTACACTGGTTGGGGCAGTGACACGAGGAGGTTTCCATGCGGAAGCATGAACTGTCCCATGGAGCGAGCTGACGTCGTCAGTTTGAAGCGCGTGAAACGGCACCTTAAATCCTTTCTCCAAGTGAAGCCAGCTCCCAGCTATGAAACCACACGAAAAGCATAGACAACGGCACCTAGTTTCCCCAATCCCAAAGTAGCGGAGTAAAGTTGATGGATTTCCGGCTTCGGTCCCATTGGCTGGCGCTCGTCGACGAGGCTCCCATTGGCCGCTGCTGCGCTTCGGTTTCAACGACCGCTCACCCCACGGCGCTGCGTGTCCGTCAGCGCGCCGTTAACACCGGAGCGTCCAAGGTCAGCGTACCAAAGAGAACGCGCGCGCTGAACGGCGAAGTACCGGTACGCAGCTGACGAAATAAGAGAAAAGCCGGACGGGCGGCTTGCATTCTTTCGCATTCAGAACTCATAAGAAATACTCACGTGTACGTCGAGCCTTTTTCTTCTGGTCCCCCTTTTCGCGGGGTAGACTTTGTAACTCTCCTGGCAGGTTGAGGTGGTTCTGTCGAATGGGCAGATAGCTTCTTTTCCTCGTCGTCCCGTTGTGATGAAGTGAAAAAGGTGACCCCCTTGCTGCTCTGAGAGGGAGTGGTGTCAGGCACCACTCGGGGCTTAAGAGGCCGGGGTGATGGGGAATCGTCTTGGCACTGGGACTTTGGTCCGTGAGCCGCTGGGGTCTCTGAACCCACAGAGAGCCTCGCTGCAGTGGGGTTGGGGGCTGAGTGAGCACTCCAAGTCGCGAAGATAGTACTGAGGGCCCACCGTTTCCTTTAGTGGCGGTGCAGCCTCCCTGGCAGCCGCCTCGAGCTTATGTAGGCTTCTACTTGGAGGAGAGGGAAATCGTTTTCCTTGTCTCTGGTGCATCAGCTCAGGTGTTCTTTTGATCTTTAGCGTAAGGATTTTCTTTTCCTCCTGAAACTTTTGGAGGAGGCTCGAGTAGGAACGGGGCGAGCATCAGAGCAGTTTACGCACTTGAGAAGTGTACCCCCGCACGTGTCAGCTGGATGGTGTGTTGCTCCGCACTTTGCACATGTCGTTGCTTCGCGACCGTTGTGGACAGAGCTGTGCAACATTTGATCTCACCGGATCCATGTTTTCTTCTCAATGTATGTAGTTCGGCAATTTACCACTTCATCTTGAGGCCCGAGTTTCACAAGGGAAGACGGCTCCGGCAATTGACTCCGTAAGTGTGACGTCATGGGTCCAAACAAAACGTTACTAGGGTCGTTGTTATGGACGAATACATGTGGCTCCGTTTCGCTACGAAAACCCGACCGCTCAAAAATCAGGTGTAGGATTTAAAGTTATAAAAATCCCAGATGTAGAAAGCTTGAATGTCATACATGCTTCGACAGAAGTGTACCGGTAATCTCTCGTTTCTGAAATATTTATGACTGCAACTTCCGGTCGTCAAGATGCCTGGAGCAGACGACGAATGAAAGAAGTATGCCGTCTGCCGCACGCCGGCCGGCCAAGTGGGGTCGTCGTTTGAATCGTGTGAATAAAGACGATATTCTGACATCGCATTCGTTTGAAATATAATGAGTTTCATACACTTTTAAGATTTCATGGTGGGGTGCGATGCAAAATATGGTTTATTGAAAGTCCGGGCGTCGATCGAGATGATAGTCTGCCAAAAGATCGCATTGCACCCGCGAAAAAGCACTTAAGGGGATTCAACCGCTATTTATTGTACCCTTTTCCTCATAGATGGCGCAGAATTTTTCCGGAACAAACGAGTTGCACGTTCGCAGCATCGCATGCAGGTCGGGCGCTCGAGGTGGGCTCGGGCCCCGGGCTGTTCGCCGCCGATCTCGAGCTAGATCGTCTTCGCTCTGCATATGCCGCTGCAGGAAGCGGCCAACAGGCGGCGCGAGATACGAGCCAGTACATACGTTGATTACAGTGGCTTACAAAACGTAGAATAAGCTCCTGATTTCCGAATAGATTTCGAAGTTCCGTCCACGTTCGGAATTATCGAAAGCACAAGGTGCGGCGTTGCGGCCGTTTGGACCAGGACATTTAACACGCAAACGATGTTTTGAAAAAGAAAAAAAAAGTTTATTTTTAAAGTTTAATTTAAAGCTAGAAAACAAAAAAAGAAATAAAATGGCAGTTTTGCACTTCCTATGTCCTATATCGGCCTGCTCTTCGTCTGAATACTGGTTTGCAAACCCGTTCCCAGGATGTGTGGAGTAAAGCCCATCTATCCTGGGAAAAGTGGCGCCAATCATTTTTGTGGAAATGCTCGAGACACGTGCCGCGCGCCACTTCTGGGAAGAACTAGAGCCACTAAATGAGCTGCGCTTAGAGTATCGACACTCTGTTCACCAACATTGTTGTGGGCGCCGACATTTTGGTGCTTGTGCAGAGTAGACGCTACTGCCGATCGTCATGATTCAAAAATGCGACTTCCTCAGCATTAGATTCGGTGTTAGGAGGCTTATATAATATTGCTTTGCTTTGTCGCGAACTGTTTAAACATTTGTGGAGGACGGAAAAGCGTTTCCTGGGATTTCAGATAAATCTTCGGATAACTGAGCAACCATGACTTTTAAGCCACAATCATAGAACAAGTCTCGTTACTCTGAAGCGTAGCTTATTTAGTGGCACTATAGAAGAACATGGCGTCTGAAATCTAGCTCAGTGCTGCGCTGTTCTGCCATGATCTTCCCTAGTGCCACTAAATAAGCTACGCTTCAGGGTAACGACACTTGTCCATATTGTGGCTTAAGATCATGGCTGCGAGTTATCTGAAAATTTATCTGAAATTACAGGAAACGCTTTTACGTCCTCCACAAATGTTTAAACGCTTCGCGACAGAGCAAAGCAATATTATATGATCTTCCTAACACCGAATAAAATGCCGAGAAAGTCGCACTTTTGAATCATGACGATTGGCAGTTGCGTCTGCTCTGTACAAGCACCAAGATGGCGGCACCCACAGCAATATTGGGGAACAGAGTGCCGACCCCAAGCATAGCTCATTTAGTGGCGAGGTCCACACTTCTGCGCGGCGAGGTCCACACTTCTGCACGTCCAGAGGTGTGGACCTCGTCGACGAGGTCCACACTTATGCGCGTCGAGTCAAAAGCAACAAGAAGCAACCGTTTCCCACCCGCGAACTCTACCAAGGAGTTCTCTGACCAAGCAAGTGGCGGGGCTCTACTACTTGTCCACAACCGCGCGCCAAGTGCACAGCAGCTGACAAGTTTGGCAACGGCTATGGCAAGAAAGGACACTTTCCGTCTGTCTGCCTGTCAGCGAAAAAGAACCACTCAAATACACAAAGCCATGTTGCACTCGAGTTATCCTCGTAAATTCCATAAGGTGAAGGCGCTGCCGGCAGGTGCAGACTAAATTCATTTGATAAAATTCACGCTTAGAAGTACCGCCAACCCTTGTTGTGGAAACGCGCAAGACACGTGCGAAGAGCGGGTGCTCCGCTGCCATTCGTTTCGAAAAGCCGCTCATTTCAGTACTGCGCCGACAACTGCTTCCAAGGGCCGCTCGTTACGCGGGCCTCGTGCACTGGCGCATTTGACGCCACTTGCAAGACAAACGCAAAGATATCGAAGGGCTTTAGTCCAGACAGATAAAGAGGAATTGGTGGCCAAGTGCAATAAAGAAAAAAAGATCGGTTGCCGAGTGGGCTAGTAACTTCTTGTCAAGGCGTTGGGTCCAGACGCAGCCGATGCTGACACGAGCACGAGCGTGTGGCCCTGAACAGTGCTTGGCACTGCACGAGCGCGCGTGCTTGGCAGGGACGCTGGAAGGCCGGAGCTCGCGCTTATAGCATCCGCAGCGTCTGGACCCAAGCTGCAAATCGAGGGCTTTAGGTATAGAGCACACCAGCTCGGAGCACGTGGAGCGAAAGCTCGCGCTGTATAACCCAGGGATCCTGGGTTCAATCCCCACCCCTGCCCGTTTCCATCTGGATGAGCATCGTACACGGCAGTGCGGTCGTGTATCACTATTGCGTGATGCATGCTAAAGACACCAGGCTAGCGGTTGTACTGCACTGGCTAAATTGCTCACCTACAGCTGGGAGACAAGTCGCCCGTTGAGGCAGACTATGTTCTAGGGCCTAGGCCATTCGGGTGGCCAATCTGCGGCTCGCGAGCAGCATGCGGCTCTTCGCGTGTTAAAATGCGGCTCGCGGCTCCCTCTCCCCCCCCCCCCCCGCACACAAACACACACACACACACACACACACACCGCCTCCCTCCCGGTCACACGAGCACTTCCCCAAAAAGAGAAATAGAGCGCGTTTTAAATCGAAAGACAGGTTGCGGTTTGGTAGTCGTGTGCTACTGCTACCTTACGTACAGTCGGACTGTTTTTGACTCGGATAGATCGAAAGTAGTTCGAGTTTCGTTTATTCCTCTGGACAAAAATTAGCCCCCCCCCCCCCCTCAGTGGCTCTTGGAAGTTTCGTGGTTTTGTATGCGGCTCTTAGGCCGGGTCAGCCTGGTCACCCCTGTTCTAGGCTGTATAAACATACACACACCCCAATTTGTTTCCAGACAGGTAAGGTAGCACCGCTTCATTCCACCGTGACATAGTAAGATCACTGTTGAAGGAGGTGTTCATAACGAACAATAGCATAGTGAATTCCCGAGGTTATTTATGGAGACACTGAAGTTCTTTAGAGGGTCATGTAATTTTGCCTAAAAATTAGAAAGTTGAAGAGAGAAAAAAAAAGAAACGTTTCGCCTCACCTTAGGCAGAAATGTATTTTCTACCTATCGATGGCCCGTTTGGTTTTCTTAGTAATTCACAAAACGGGAAGTGTTAAATTTACAAAAAAAAATTGTTTCGGGCGCCAAAACGCTAACGTCAAAATTCAATTTGCATCTCAGAGTAAGCACCTGTTTGTTGGTTAAGAAAATATATTGTAATTGTTCAAAATAATAGAAATCATGCTTCTTCTTTTTTTTCCTATCCACTAGCCACCAAACAAGGTCTACAGAGTATAAAAATATCTGAAATAATGTTTCATAAAATAAATGTTGTTCGGAATAAGTATTTTAGCCTTCTTCGGAACTCATTCGACTATTTTTTTATTATTTCCAAATACATATTAGTAGGGTGCCTTCATGTGCGCTTTGCTTAGGGTGGAGACATCTGGCCATTTCGTCCCACACGTTTATTTTTTTTTTTTTCAGAAGCGCGTGAAAGAGCGTGTCCCGGCATGTGTTTGTGGCGCTGACTGTGCTATGGCGACATTTTGTTTTCGTCGATTTCTTTGTATTTTATTCGTGAGCGCGTTCTGTCGGCATCGGGTACTACAAAGGGTGGCAACACCCTAAGCAGAAAGACATTGAGGCACCCTACATATTAGGATATCTCTGTTCAACCCTGCACGATCTTAGGGTGCTTACGTGCCACGCTTGTAGCGTATGCAAGCGTTTGACCACGCGCGCTATACATCGTTTCAGCTTGGGTCCAGACGCAGCCGATGCTACAAGCACGAGCGTGTGGCCCTGAACAGTGCCTGTACTGCACGAGCGCGCGTGCTTGGCAGGGACGCTGGAAGCCCGGAGCTCGCGCTTGTAGCATCGGCTGCGTCTGGACCCAAGCTGAAGCGAAGTATAACATAGCACGCACAAAAAAATAGAATCAACCAAAGGATCGCCTTCAGAGCCTTATCAGGCCTTTCGCTAGGAGTCTGCTGATGACTAGTTACACTTTTTTGCAACGTTCAATAACTGCTGACCAACGGAGCCATCAATTATAATTCTGTTATGTCTATGTTTATACAGCAGGAAGTTAGTCAGGTCTGAGGGCATCTGGTGTCTTCGTTGGAGATGAAAGCCAGTGCAGTATACCGCTGCCTATCTGACGTCTTTAGCGTGCATCACGCAATAGTGATACATGATAAGCACGCCGGTACGATGCTCATCCAGATTGAAACGGACAGAGGCGGTGGATTGAATCCACGATCATTGAGCTTTAAAGCGCGAGCTTTCGCTACACGTGCTACCGATCCACGAGCAACGAGACATCGCGGTCGCATTCGAGCTCGAGAGAAAACAACAACAGCAACAGCAAGAAAATTTCCGGTTTGAGTCATTTAGTACCAGTGTCGCCATCTCGTTTAACAAGTTGGAAATAAAATTAACAGGGTGATTTTATTTACACAAATACGCAAATTCAACAATATTTTGCTTTGTCGTAATGGTCTTAAAATTAAGATTAGAGGCACCCCTAGTACATACGGCCAAGCGTTTTGTCACGTTTGTCTTCTAAATAATTGTATTTTCAAAAATGCCTCAAAACGCGCTAAAAACAGTCAAAACGGTCATATTTCTGGATTTTATTAAAAATCTCCAGCGCTCTAAAAGAAAAATCCAAGGGCCGTACACCCTTCATTACGTTGTCATAAGTAACCTCCAAAAGAATGGATACTATCGTGCATTCCTGAAACTCAGGTTTGTGTAGCGAAATTTTCCCATTGAGTGACGAGCGGTTGAATCCCCCTTAAGTCGAACGGTTGAGATCCCAAATTTTGCTTGCGGACTCGCGCTATGCGAGGGTGCAGATTCTTGCAGTTTCTTCAGATTTCCGCAAGACCCCAAAGCGCGAAAGAAATGGATAAAAACATAAGGTCGAGTTTATTACAGATTGTACTCGCATCGTGGGGTCGATGGGAATCTTCACCAAGAAGAGCACATCCACGGAATTTAATGTATACCAAAGAAGAAAAAAATAAAAATACTGCGAAATCGCGATAGACATGCAATTCTTTAATAACCTAGCCACCACACTAATAATAACAACAACCGACTTACCTCGTCGGCGTACGATTTATTTCTCATGCTGGCCTGCATGACGCCGGTAATGCACTTCAGGTCGTCGATCTGTATGACGTGGTTTGATTTTACTCTATTTTCACTCCTCGTAACTAAGCTGGGTTCCTCACCGAACAAAAAAAAAACGCACATTGCGGAGGCCTCTACGGCCATGGTGATGCACTTGTTTTTGTCGCTCGTTTACCGACGCAATTCAATGAAGACGCCCGCTGCAACAGAGTCCAGCAAACTCTATCGTGTCGTCTGGCTGCCAAAGCAAAGCGGACTGCGATACTTCGAAAATGGCTTTCATCGTTGCAATAGGACACTGAGACGACAAGAACATCTTCATAATTCGATATCAAGAAGTTAGGTTCCTTACAAAAAATTATTTACTTACTTGTAAGCAAAAATCTAGCCTCATGTGGAGTCTCCATGCATCAGTCCATAGCAACGCCCCTAGCAACGGTTTGTTTGGACCCAGACGCCATGTTGTGACGTCATCACTTACGGGGTCAATGGTCTCCAGTAAGGTGCCTTCATGCAAACGCGCGCTTTTGTTTGAGTGGTGACATCTCAGCCATATTTACGCCCAATCTTTTTTTATGCATTTCGAAGTGCGCGCAATCTGGTGTCACTCAGCTCGAGTGCATAGCTTTGGCTAATGCATAGACGCCATTTAGCGCCCAAGTCACGCACCGAGTGCGCGAGAGCGTCACGCGCGGCGCTGGCAGATTCAGTGCAACAATGGATGTCTTCACCCTGAGACAGACAGACATGTAGGCACCCTAGTCTCCAGTATATATCTCGATCTTCGTCTCCATCTTCTTCCGACCGGCGTTTGTTGGGCCTTCCAACAACGATCTCGGAAACCTATAGCTATTCTTTTATTTTGCAGTTCCCATTATAAACTGCTAAACATGGAATCATTCGGTCTCTCCTTTCATCTTCTCGCGCCAAATCGTGTTCTCACTTTTTAAGCTTAAGCATTGCAAAACAACAAGAACGTCTCCTCAAAGCTGGTTATCCGCAAAATCTTCTGAGCACTATTCTTGTTCAGTTAATTTTAGTCACCCAAAGGGCCCCGTGCTCCACGTAGTAAGCCTTTACATGTTATCTCCATACCATATGTGCACAACTCTGCACACAGACTGAAGGGAATCGCAGCGCGCTTCAACACTTCAATTGTCTGCTCGTGCAAGTTGCGCCTAAAGAACTTTGCAGACGAGTGAACAACAACGAATCCCCAAAGGATGTTTCATCAAACATGATAATCAGACCGCTCCCTGTGAAGAGGAGTGCTGTACTGCATCCCTTTTTCATGCGGTGACCGACACATTGGTCAGACAGGACGTTGCCTGAACACCCGCCCGCGAGCACGTCCACGAGGGTTCAGGACACCAGCATAATTAGAAGACACAAGAACAAGCTCGGCCGAGAGATTACTGAAGCATACAGGATAGCCGCTGACGAACACAACATCACTGCTCCTTCTCTTGGGTTGTCCAGAGTTGATATGAATTCTACCTGAAGCCAGAGCTGAATTAGTCGAAGGGCCCTCTATTTGATTTTGTCAATGGTGTCTCCTTTTTTCTTTCTTGTTTTCTTTCCCTTTATCTACTAGGGTATTTGGGGTTTTGTCATTTTTTCCAGGCGTATTTAAATATATTAATTGTTTCCGTAAAAACAAATTAGTCGTTAGTTGTTTATACAGCAGGAGTTTAGTCTGCCAGAACATGGCGACATTGTTACCTACTGTAGATAAGCAATTTAGCCAGTGCGGTACAACCGCTAGCCTGTGGTCTTTAACGTGCACCACGCAGTAGTGATAGACGACCGCACGCCGGTACGATGCTCATCCAGATCGAAACGGGCAGGGGTGGGGATTTTTTTTCCGTAACTTCCTCATTAGTTTCAAAAGTTAGGAGGAGACAGTACGTATCGAAGGAGACATCACTAAATGTGCGTTGCTAGTTGAAAGAACTATGCTGTCTGACCTCGTCCCTAAGTGTTTTTATTCTTTCTCTGACTCTTGGATACCAAGTGTACCGCCCCCGGCCCTGGGGGGGGAGGGGGGAGGGGTCTGGTGTGCCGCCTTACTCAAAGAGAGTTGGTACGCCACATGACACGGACGCTAGTACCGCAGATCTTGGAGCGGTAGTGGTTCAGGTGCAAGAAGGCAGCTAGCGAGTCATCGCTTGTGCAAGTCGGACATTGTTCAAGGAGGGAGAGAAATAACTCCACGACTGAAGAAAGGATCTATTGCGGTCGTCGGGGCAATCTGGAAGTTTCGCCCGTACTTGTTCGGGAGCCTGTTCCGTGTTGTCACGGACCACCACTCGCTATGATGGCTTTAGAACCTGAAGGACCTTTCAGTACGCCTCGCTCGATGGGGTCTCCGACTACAAGTGTTCAACATGGCTGTGATCTACATGTCAGGCCGCAAGCACAGCGACCGTTGACTGCATGTCCAGAGCCCTTGTCGAGACAACTTCCCACGGCAGCGACGACAATGACGAAAAGCTGTTCCTAGACGCAGTGAACACCGACGACATGGTACAATGTCAACTAGACGATCCTGAGCTGCGCGCACAAATAGAGCAACCTGGAGGGCGCGTGAGTACCATGCCACGTGTTTTCTCACAATCCCTGCCGACCTTCTCCATTCGACAACGTGTATTTTATAAATATAATTTCGGGGACAACAACTCGACGTGGCTGCTGGTAATTCTGACCGACATTCGAGGGGCGATATTTCAAGCGTACCACGACGACCCGACGTTCGCACAGATAGGCTACATCCGGGCACTGGCCCGTATTCGTGAAAAGTATTATTGGCCCAACCTCCTCAATAAAGTCCAACTCTACGCGCAGTAAGGCTATAAGTGCCAGCGACTCAAGAAACCAACGACGAAGCCACCAACTACACCGTTCCCGGAGATAGGAATGGATCTACTCTGGCCCTTTTTTCCAGGGCGTCGAACCGGTCATTATTTCGGTTCGGTTCGGGTTCGGGTTCAGTAGCATTGTATTTTGTTCCGGTTCGGTTCCGGTTTAGGGTAGCGCACATTATATCACTCCGGTTACCGGTTTTAATAAGCGAGAACCGGTTCGAACCGGTTCCTAACTCGACCTTTGAATATTGACCGAGCACTTCCTGCAGCCTTTTTTGAGCACGAGATACTTGCAATAAACCCATCCCAGTGCTACTCCCTCTTCAAGCAGATATGAAAACTCTGCTGAGGGACGTGCGCAAAAGACACCATTAATGTGGCAAGGCTATTACTTGCATATTACTGTTCTAAGTGAACAGTGAATATAAGCGATCGACTTTCTATTTTTATGGTGTCTTTTGCACACGCAGCTTGCAGCATTTCAAGCGCTGCCAGAAGAGGCGTATTTTCGGGATGGGCCTATACACCTTTCCGAAAAACGCTCCTAGGCCATCGCCATGTTGTTCGGCTGAAGCGACTCTCACGCCTCTCTATCAGCTAGAAATGTTCTGCCACCCTCTTGGACTGTGAAGACCCGCTCAGCGCGGTTCTCTACCTGCGTTTTCGCGGTATATTATTCGACGTTTTCTGGCGCCTCTTGAAAGTTTCCACTTAATTTTTTTATGCGTACTGCGCACCTTTTCTGTGTTATCTTCCATTGTGAGAAATAAGGCTGGTAAGTGCCTGCCGTTCAAGCTTTTCTGCTCGACATTCATGGGAAACGAAGGAGGCGAAGGACGTCGAATGGCCCTCGACGCGATTTTACGAACATTGTTCTCCCCCCTCCCAGAGATAATTCGCGCAGAATCCTCAGTCACCTCCAAAAATAGTTGTCCGGGTTGGGGTGGGAAACGGGTCAGTCGCGTTGGTTCTTTGCATTGGTGCTGTTGTGAAAAAAGGAAGTTCTCCCCGAAACGAAGTCAACTTGGATTCCGTCCGATCGTCAAGATGTGATTGTCGTCGACTGTGGCTGTGTTGTTTGAGATCGTTCTCAAATAAATTCTTTTCGGATAACGCTTCATCGTGTTGTACGTACAGTAGGTTGTTCGAATGTTAACACTTGTTAAATTGTATGTCCGTGTCCTATCCATCGGTAAACACGTTATTTGTGAGCGCGAAAAATGCATGCCTTTCGGCTATCTTTTGTTGTAAAATATTTTCGACAGCTAAGCGCTTTGTCGTTTGAAATGCGGCTAATCGCGCGACGCCGTCAAGGCTTATCGTAAAAAAACTAGAACTATACATTCCAGTCGCATTCGTTCTGTCGCGCGCGTACCCAAGAAAAATGGTTTATAGGTCTTTTTTTTTTTTTTTCAAATGTAGTACAATGCTTTCTCAATAACCTCGGGAAAATGCATGCACCATGAAACACAATATACAGTGGTAAAAGACGAGAATTTAACCGCCAGCAGCGTTTGAAACTGCGCCTACGCAGGCTGCGCCTATCGAAATCACAGTCCACTTGGTTAGGGTTAACAGGGACGCCGGTGAGAGTCTAGCCTCAAACCCAGTGACTGGGCTCGAAAGTGGTTTGCTGCCCCTCGGGTCGAGTGTTTCTTGGAAAGCATTTCCAAAAACGAGCTTGTGGCCGGTGCCACCTTTAGTGTTCGGGCGCATAGCGTGTGCTTTGCTCGTTTTCCGAAGCGACAAACACGCACGTGCTGGGCTGTGAAGATCACGCGCTGGGCTGTGATTTTGAAACAGTAGAAACCTCTCTAGCTAGATTGCTTGACCTCCATACGTTTTGTTTGGTTTTGGTCTGCACACACGTGTTTCTTTATACATTCTACCTGTTTTCGGCCCCCAGTAAGATGTCACAGCTGTGACCCAGAGTGGCTGACAGTGGAACGAGAGGAAACAAATATGCCGTAAAACACAGAAACAGGGACGTCGAGTGCGCAATTGGGGTAGTTTATCGAATATCCAATCCCATTAAGCTGTGGACGTGTATACAGCGGCCAGACTGGACGATCTGTCAATGACCGGGCACTTGAACACGCACGTATAATGAAATGTGACTACATCTTGACAGCGCTTCGGGTTTCGGCGAAAAAAGCTGTTCTAAAGATCTCGTGGCGATGCTTTGCCTAGTCACTTTGACTTTTTATCGCAAACAATGCTCTACGCAAATTGCCGGGTCTGAGGGACTCAGACCAGGTCATTTGTACCTGTCAACCACCGAACAAAGTTCCGGTAATGCCACCACAGCGAATGACGTTTCTCGAATGCTCAGTTAAAGACGATAAAAGAGGACTTAAAAAAAAGAAAATCGTTGAACACGCGACATGTTGGTCTTGCTAGTCTGACAGACCTACAAAAAAAAAAAAACATTTTCTTCCCCCTTCCCTCCTCCTCCCCTGGCCTCCTTCCAGGGCGTGGCGCGTCAGCGAATCATCGCCGAGGAACGCACTCCAAGCACGTTGACGAAACGATTGTTTTTCATTGAAATGCACCACCGGCGACCCTACAAACTGTACTGCCAATGCAGCGCGGTACTTGTCCCCTTCCTCCTTCAGGGTGTCGCTGCCCTCAAGCGGAAGGTTACGTGGTGCGCTCTCGGTGCTCGATTGGCTAAATGGCTCATCGACTGCAACTACGGTCCATCTTGAGGTCAAACATTCGCGGACGCGTAGGCCTCCGTGCCTACAGTGGCGCAATCCGCTCCGACACTTGGACATTTCGTAGCCAAGCGGCCAAGTTGTGCTTTGAAATCGCCGCCGCTGCTTCCGCGCCGCCAGGGTCGATCCAAGAAACAAAGGAAAGTTGAATCTCTCCCGACGATGATGTATTTTGTTTTATTACGTATGCAATAAAACCGAAACGTAAAAATATCTCACAGTATGTAGGATTAGTCTTGGCAACATAAGAAAAATATACGCCTGCAACTTTTCCCATTTAGACCAATTATTGACACCATTGGCCCTGAACCGTTTTCGTTGAACCGGTAACCGCCGCATCAGATTATGGTTTCGTTCCGGTTCGGGTTCAATATGAAGCGTTCGATTTCGGTTTCGGTTTTGTTCCGGTTCGGTCAAAAATAACGGTTTTGATCCGGTTTTCGGTTCGGGTTCGGGTTCGGTTCGACACCCTGCTTTTTTCCACGTGATCCTTGGAAACCGTTGGATAATTGTGGCCACTGCCTTTGTAACACGATACACCGAGGCGAAAACCCTTCCGACGGGGACTGCTGTGTAAGTCGCCAAGTTCTTCGTCGAGTCCGTCGCCCTATGACATGGCGCTCTTCAAGTCCCCATTTCAGATCGGGGGTCATCGTTAATGGCTCAGCTGACCAAGGAGATACTTCATCTAATCCACACCGAAGACCGTTGGACCACGGCATACCATCCGCAGACCAACAAACTGACAGAGCGACTCAACGAGACAATCGCCGACATAATCAATATGCACGTCGACGTTAAGCACAAGACATGGGATGAAATAAAAAAAATAGTCGTGTTTGCCCAACACTGAAGTTCAAGAGACCACCGGAATGAAACCATTCCTAGTGTTGCATGGCAGAAAGATGTCAACGTCGCCTGACGCAATGATGCCCCATGGCTAGGGCTCCGTGTTTTCGGATAAATCCGAAAAACTCCGAAAAACACCCGCCGGAAAAATTTTGGTCAATTCGGATGTATCCGATAAACTCCGAATGTTTATGTGCCAATGCCACCCCCCCTCCTCAAAAAAATAAAAAAAATAAAAGTTTTTTTTTTTTTTACAATTTGATTGGCACGGAGTTAGTGGTCCTGGGAAAATGGCACATAATTATCTTTCAAATCCCAGACCGTTGTCAAAAGGGTCTTACCGCTTGTCTCGTCGAGGTTGATTCAGGGCAACAGGTCATTGTACATTCGGGTCACGACAAAAGCCCTCTTTTGGTTTCCAGTTTGAGCCATGCGATTTGTGATTTAGAGAAAGGAGAAGGTGTGTTTTTGTAACAGTGAAAGCTATGGACCATAGAGATTGGTGCGGCCGCGGGCTAGATTGATGGGATAGGATGAAATGACCATGAGCCCCGTAGCGACTGCTCCGGGAGTTTATTGATTTTAAGGTATCGACGTTTATCGAAGCTCAACACTTGCGTGCGACTTTTGTCGTGGGACAAATTAATAATGCCAATGACAATGGCACGAACGTTAAATTCAACTGAAAAAATTTTAATCGATACAAGCGCGTTTCATTTTTATTTGGCGTACGTTTACATCCGGTTAATATTTACATATTTATTTTCAATAGGAAACACTGCGAAAATAAGCTCCGAATTTCGGAGAAGTGGGAATTAAACAAATATAAATTTCGATAAACTCGGCGGCAAAAAATAAACTCCGAAAAACACCTTCCAAATTTGACGAAAAATAAACTCCGAAAACACGGAGCCCTACCCATGACCCACAAGACGACGGAGCCGAGGACGCCAAGTTGATAACACAACAAGGAAGGGAGGTTCGCCAGCTCGCACGCCAGGGGATACATGACTAACCATCGGGTTGACACGGGACGGTACAACCTTCGTTGTCGCGACGTCTATTTTCAGCCCGGAGACAGAGGTGTGTGTGGACACCCATTCGCCGCCGCGGTCTCAGCAGGAAGTTGTACAAAAAGGTAATTTGGACCCTACAAGGTGCTTCGGCGAATCGGGGACCTTAACTACGAGGTGATGCCCGACGGAACACAGACTTCATCACCCCGCCCTCCATGACCGGAAGTCGTCCAGGTCGTGCACCTCAAGTGGTACAATGTCCGATAGGACTGTGAGTTGTGTTTCCGTACTATGCTGAACAGGACTGTGTTTTACAAGCTCCAATAATCTGCCTTTTTAGAGCGCAGCTCTTAGGCGCCCGTTTCGGCTTGAGTGGCGTCGGCATCGGCGTCGGCGTCGCCGTTGCCGTCGCCGTCGCCGTCAGCGTAGCCGCCCGAGGTCACGTCACCCCCAGGTCACGTGACCTCCACGAGGTCACGTGACCCCATGTCACGTGACTCCCCAGATCACGTGACCCCCCTTCCCCGAGGTCACGTGACCCGTGACCCTGGTCCCGTGACCCCCCGAGGTCACGTGATGATGATGATGACGATGGCGATGCGGATGCCGATGACGTCATCAGTGGCGTCATCAGTGACGTCACTGATGACGCCATTGGCATCCGCATCGTCATCGTCATCATCACTGATGACGTCATCAGTGACGTCAAGTGACCCCCCTGAGGCCATGTGACCCCCTTCCCCCTTCCCCCGAGGTCACTTGGCCCCTCCGTACCCTCCCCTCCTCCTCCTCAAGAGCTGCGCTCTAATTCGGCGTTACAGGGAGTTGTAAACGGCTTTCACTTTTTTATGTTTGTTTTCAGGCATGTTTCATTGCGATGATGAGCTTTGAAAGGGGGAGTAATGCCACGCGCGTCGCCGAGCGATCGCGCGCGTGACCGAATGGTTACAGCGCATGGCTGCAGCGCGGGGGCTCCAGATTCGATTCCAGAGAGCGGAACGTTCCTTAACTTATCCTTTCAACTTGGCTTTCTAGTAAGTTTAAGAACATTGTCGTGTTATCGAGTTACCAGTGCTCTACGCTTCGTTCTACGCCGAATGTTCCAGAAACCCACGCGGGTACAAAAGGTGTTCGGCGTGGCGAGCCGGAGTCAGTCTAGCTCTAGCGCTTGATAGCATTTCTCCGCCGACCTTCGACGCCTGCGACACTACCTCTTTTTATTTTTGCTTTCGGGACAAGTTCGCCTAATTAAACGTTAAGTTTCTGTTTAGTCGTCGCCTCATCATCTGTTATTCGTGACAATATGTTTGGTCAAACTGACTCATCCACGTGCCCAATATGTTCTAGTACCTCGTGACATCAAACATATAGTATGCAGTTGCATACAATACGTGTCACACAGAACAACACTAATGCAAGCCCTAAATATAAAAACATTATCGAGTCATCGAAATTAATCATATATTGCCGCGTGGCCGCGTGCAAAATCGAGAAGATACGCTTCTCCGTTTACCTAGAAGACTTGTGTATGCTCTTACCTCGAGCGTAAAGAGAAGGAGGCCAGAATGACCTTGCCTGAGTCAGTCTGGCCCTAGCTCTTCCCGAACATTATAAGTCGATAAGTCGAATATTGTAGATAAATAGGCGAGCGGCGTATAGGCGATTCATTCACTGATTCTCTCTGGCAAGAGCCAGCTGTTACGCGGACGTACAGTGTCCGGCAATATGAAAGACCCACTGGGAGCGCGTGGCCGACGGTGGCTGGCGGGGGCGCTGCGAGCGCTCCGGGCAATTCCATTCTGCTTCAAGGGGAGGACGCTCACTGGGGGCTCGGCATCAATCTGATAAGCGCGTTGCGCTTTAGCTGAGCCCGAGTGAGCGTCCTTCCTTCGAAGCAGAATGGAATTGCCCGGAGCGCTCGCAGCGCCCTCGCAAGCCACCGCCTCGGCCACGCGCTCCCAGTGGGTCTTTCATATTGCCGGAGAGTGTACAGTCGCTTGTCGCTACCACCGTCGACGCTCACTGCTGCTTTCTGCACGTGTGCTCTTCTTTTTCGTTTCTGACACAGGTTCGGCCCCATAAATCTTTAGTTCATTCCGTTATCTCCTGCATCACCGTGTGTCATTCGTGTCAATATGAAGCAGATTGGGCACAGAGGAGCGGCAGCTATGCGGTCGCTTCAAAATCCCTTCTGCTTCATTCTACAGATTTTGGCCTTCCTTGGGACATGGCTACCTCCTCCTCGCCAGCCAGCCACCATCTCTGCACCGTCATCATGCTCTGTTTTCCTGGCGGCTATCGGTGATGACATCGCGCCCGTGTTCGATGCCACAGTTGCGTCCCTCCCCTTCACCAAGCCAGCATCATCGTCAACGACAACAGGATTCTCTGCGAATTTAAGCGCCTGGTCACCACAGGACGCTTTCAGTGGGCACAGAGGAGCGGCAGCTATGCGGTCGCTTCAAAATCCCTTCTGCTTCATTCTACAGGTTCGTAAATACCCATCCTTACACGTTAAACGATCTTGTAATGGTTTTGTGCTGCTCCTCCAGTGCCCGCTGGTTCTTTTTAGAGTTGCTTATGTGTGTGTTCACGTTTTGAAGTTACTTTTGTTGTCTGGGGACGTTGAATCAAACCCCGGCCCTATCACTAACGCTGATATTCTGGCTGCCATTGCTGAACAGTCTGCTAAGAACGATGCGCGTCATACCGAAATGGTTGACATGCTAAATCAGGTCAAAGATAACCAGCATCAACTAGAACTAAAAGTGTTAGACATCAATTCAAGACTTGCAGCAGTCGAATCACTTGTAGAATCACTAGATGTGCCAAATCATCCTGCTGAACTGTCTAATGTTGTTAGTGAGGCCGTCCGAGGCGAAACTACCGTTCTGAATTCAAGACTTAATGAGCTTGAAGACAGGTCACGTCGTGACAACTTGCTTTTCTACGGTATTGCGGACACCCTTTCCGAAAACTGGTCGCAGTCAGAGACTCTTATCCGCGACAATCTTTCCACGATATTAGGACTAGATTTACCCGGCGAGGCGATATCCCGTGCTCATAGATTAGGCTCATACACAACTAACAACTGCCGGCCAATAATTGTTAAATTTTCTTCCTCTAAATTCAAGGCGAATATATTTTCTCAGCGTTTTAAGTTGAAAGGAACAGGTGTGTCAGTCAGTGAGGATTTCTGTCCGGCTACGCGGCAGTTACGCAAAAAGTTAATCGATTTCGGTAAAGGCACCGGTCAGAAGTTCTCACTCAGACTAAACAGGCTGCACGTTAACCAAAAGGTGTATACTTACTGCCCTGTAACAGATTGTGTTTGTGAAGTAACTCCTAGTCATGCTCGCGAAACTAACAACACCGCGTCTCTCCCGGGCACCGATAATGCAGTTTCCGCACCTGTCCCAAGCAATGACAATTCACACGCGCCATCAACATAACTATCTAAAGGCCCGGCGACTAACACCATCTCAATATTATATTCTAACGTGCGAAGCGTGTGCAACAAACGCGATGCCTTGTCATCTCTTATCGACACGTGTACAGCTGATATTGTTATCCTTACCGAAACGTGGCTTTCCAGTACAATTGCTGACAGTGAAATTTTTGAGTGTGAAAATATGTACAAATTTTATCGTTTCAATCGTGACTCGCGCTCAGGTGGCGGTGTTCTTATCGCTGTTCGTGATTCTATAATATCGAGCGTTGTACCACTTAACATATCTTTAGAGTTTGTGTGTGCCCGTGTACATGTCAGGAACAAGGATTTTATTTTTTGCGCCTGCTATCGACCCCCTGCTTCGTCTAATACATTTTGCTCTGAGCTTCACGATGTTTTAAATAGACTGGTAGTACGGTTTCCTTCTTCGTCTTTGCTTCTACTGGGTGATTTTAATTTTCCCACAATTAACTGGAAAAGCGACACTCCCACAATAAATGATCACTCATCACAGGCTTTTTCGTTTCTAAGCCTTTGTCTTGATTTTAATTTAAAGCAACTTGTACTAGAGCCTACACGATGTTCATCTCATTCTTCCAATGTATTAGACCTCATTCTCACTACAACCCCTGAGCTTGTGTCTCCCTTAACGTATTTACCAGGTTTAAGTGACCATTGTGTTATTCAGTTTGACCTGCAGGCATCTGCTTCCTCATGTAAAGCATTTAAGATTATTCGCGACTACAAAAATGCCGATTTTGTTTCAATTAATAATGAATTAGACACGTTTCTAACCAATTACATCTCACGTTTTCATACGCGAACGGTTGAAGAAAATTGGTCTCTCTTTAAACAAAAAGTGAGTGACCTAACTAATCAGTACATCCCTCTGAAGCGCATCCGCTCTAATTCACAGGCACCTTGGTTTAACGCACGCCTTAAGCGTCTGCGAAATAAAAAGAAACGGTTATTTCGGCGAGCAAAATTAACAAAATGTGCTGAGCGCTGGCACGCTTACGAAGCTGCTGATACGGAGTATAAACAAGCTGTCGCAGAATCAAAGCAGGAGTTTTATCAGTGTACACTTTTTTCTCTTTTAAAAGATAACCCCCGAAAGTTTTGGAGTGTGGTCAGCGGTAGTAGATCCAGTGCGGTTGAGCTTTGTGACGCGAATAATGTTCCTGTAGATCCAAACGATTGTTGCAATGTCCTGAACGATGTGTTTGCTTCTTATTTTTCCCACACGACTCCTACCTGTTATCCAATTGTTTTCAGCGCTAATTTTAGTCCTATGTTTCCTGTTAGTATTGATTCATTTGGTGTCGACTGTTTAATCCAGAAGCTTAAAATTTCCGCGTGTGCTGGGATTGACGGAATTAATTCAAAGTTCCTGAAGAGCACCGCCACCTATTCATCTTTGATTCTTTCCGAAATTTTTTCACAGTCTTTGCAGTGTTGCACGTTGCCCAACGATTGGAAGGTAGGGAAGGTGGTTCCCTTGCATAAATCAGGTACTGCACACTCCCCATTTAACTACAGGCCAATATCATTGACTAGTGTGCCGTGTAAATTACTTGAACATATCATTTACTCTCACCTTGTTACCTTTCTCGAGTCCAACTCTTTTTTTACTAATTGTCAACACGGGTTCCGAAGATTGTTTTCTTGTGAAACACAGCTCGTATCGTTTACTAATGACCTGTCAGTTGCTATTGACGCCGGGCTAATAGTTGACTGCATTTTCTTAGATTTTGCTAAGGCTTTCGACTCTGTCTCACACGATCTACTTCTCTTGAAACTGAGTAAACTTAATATTGATCCTAACATCTTGGGCTGGATTAAATGTTTTTTATCTAACCGCTCACAATATGTTTCTGTCAATGGGCATAATTCTTCTACTACTCCTGTAACGTCCGGGGTACCACAGGGATCTGTCCTGGGGCCTCTCTTGTTTCTAGTCTACATTAACGACCTCCCATCGCAAATTGTGTCCTCTATTAAATTGTTCGCGGATGATTGTGTACTGTATCGCGTAATTACTAATGCCCAAGAGTGTGCTATACTACAGTCAGACCTCGACGTAGTTTCTTCCTGGTGCACTGAATCCCTAATGAAGCTTAACGTTACTAAATGTAAAAGCATGCGTGTTTCCCGACTCTCTAAAAACATTGACCCTGCCATATACATCCTTAATAGTATACCATTAGATGCTGTTGCTTCATACAAGTATCTTGGTATTCACATAACTCATAACCTTTCCTGGAACATGCACGTCGACTATGTCTTTAATAATGCTAATCGTATGCTTGGGTTTTTGCGCCGCCACTTCCGTTCCGCTAATCTTCCGGTCAAACTGCAATTATATAAAACCTTAGTCAGGCCAAAACTCGAATACGCCTGTTCCGTTTGGGATCCGGGACATGTAACATTATCACACATTCTCGAATCAGTCCAGAACCGAGCAGCCCGATTTATCCTTTCAAATTATTCTCGCACTGCTAGTGTTTCATCGATGAAGTCAACTTTGGACTTACCTGACCTCTCTTTACGCCGTAAATACTTTCGTCTTTGTCTTTTCCATAAAATCTATTATACTAACCCAATTCTAAAGGATCAACTACTTTTTCATGCGTCATATGTGTCACCTCGCAACGATCACCAGTGTAAGGTTGGCACGCCGACATGTCATACGAACATCTATTTTGACTCTTTTATTCCAAGAACATCTAACGATTGGAACCACCTCCCTGCCTCCATCGTGTCCATCCAGGACGCCACATACTTCAAGAAGTTTGCCAACGATTTCATCTGTACCACCCACTCCTCTCTGTAGAGCCTCCGGGCCTTGAAAGTATGAAAAAAAAATGAAAAAAATATTAGGTGCTTGGACATCAGCCGATAACCATAACAAGGCCATGAGCGTCCTTCTACGATTCATGCGAAACACTGGTTTAAAGGACGAGCTGCGAAATGTACTTATCTGACTGCTACATCCCTTCTTTTTAGAAAAAATCGTCAGGGTGCAGGCGAGCTGGTGAATATTAACCATGTTGAATTAACCTGAGACTGGGGTAGAGAAAAAACATCAAAACGTAGAAGGGACAGAAAATAGACAGGACGACGTCTCAAAACTCAGCTAACTGGTTTATTTAGTCCACCTCCTTATATAGTCTCAATCTCAAGGTCATTTCCACCAATACAAAACACAAAAGGACGAAGTCTATACGTCCTTTTGTGTTTTGTGTTGGTGGAGATGAGCTTGAGATTGAGACTATATAAGGAGGTGGACTAAATAAACCAGTTAGCTGAGTTTTGAGACGTCGTTCTGTCTATTTTCTGTCCCTTCTACGTTTTGATATTTCCTCTCTACCCCAGTCTCAGGTTAATTCAACATGGTTAATATCTTGTTTGCTGACATTTTTCTAGTGCAGTACACTGTATGTGTATATCTATATATATATATATATACATATATATATATACGCACGCACGCACGCACGCACGCACACACGCACGCACGCACACACGCACGCACACACACACACACGCACGCACACGCACACACACACACACACACACACACACACACACACACACACACACACACACACACACACACACACACACACACACACACACACACACACACACACACACACACACACACACACACACACACACACACACACACACACATATATATATATATATATATATATATATATATATATATATATATATATATATATATATATATATATTCAGGAGAGGTATGCGGCCACAAAAGGACTGAATATTTTTCTCCCTAATACTCGTTCATTGAAAATGCTCCGTTTTGTATTATAATATATGTTATCTTTTCTCTCCCTTATCTTTTATCTGGTCCACAACCCTACTCGTTTCCTTTTCTTCGCGAAGAAGCAAATGAACTATTAGTGAAGGTTGACCTCTTCGTGTATGTAAATGAACGAACTTTCCTTCTAAGAACAAATGTATTACATCTTAGCAACACCGAAGAGATACCATTTTCTTCTTCGGAAAGATATCACCACTTTCTTTCGAAAACAATTAGGAAGTATATAGAATTGCACTGTGTGCATGTTCCCAAAGCTACTTGGAATGGTGCTGCGTCGATCGTCCTCCCAATCAGCGCCGCTCGACGGAAGTACAGAGCCAAAATTCAAGCGCGAGTAACCAGTCGAACTTGGCAAAGAAACAAATTTCCCTGCTCTACCTCGCCTATTCACCACCTGCAGCTGGCGAATAGCAACAGCGCCTAGAGTAAAAAGCTGGATCTCTCAAGAAGATGACGTCAAGCTACGTTAGAGCTGACGGCCGAAGAATCGTATTGCGTGAGACGTCGGCATCAACGAAACAAACCACACACTTCCTCCAGCGAGTTACGCGGTCACACCACGCCGGGACTTGTCGCATGGGCAGCATCGGAATGTCGACTGCCCGTGCATTGTTGTTCGACTCCCAATAAAAAGCAGCGTTTTTGTGTTTTTTAACTTTTGTTTTCACATTTTTGCCAATCGTCTTGGTCCCTTGATCTTATTCGCCTCATGGGCGTCATTGTGACAATCGTGTACGCTTGTTTGGCTTAAACGTCTTCGGCGGCATAACAATGCCGTTGCGTTAATCGGTGCCGAATTAATCGAACTGGAGGCCCGAAGGTGCTCGTATTTCCGAACGAGAATGATTTTCGTGATGCTTGAATACGAGCGAACCCGCGGGACAACCTCGTCATGTCGAGCCACTCCGGAGTAAGAACTTTCCCAGTTGTTTAAGTCATTGTTTGCTCTTGTGGAACGCAAAATAAGTCGAAATGCTGTCGCACAAGACTTGAAGTAAAAGTGCGAGTGACTTCGCGAACATGAACATTTCCATATTCGTAAAGTTTCTCGTACATGCACTCTAAGAACAAATGGAGGAAAAAGGTAGCAACGGCGCATTTTCCTCCCTTTTACTGACGCGCCCCCAAGCGGACACGAGAAGAATGGAGGAACGAGACGTTTTCCTCCTTCTCCAGGCAGAAGGGAGAAAGCTTGCGCCCTCCGGACTTATATTCTTTCGGTTTCGTTTTTCGAGCACGTCGCGTACGATGTTAAATAAATGTTGTTGAGTTGATTGAGCTTCAGCGGCAGCGAAGGCCGCCTGTAATTCCGTCTTGTAGTCCAAACGTGCAGAACATTTCGGTTGCATTGACGTTTTTACCACTAATTTTATCAAAGGAGCAAACGAAGCCGCTATAAACAGCGAAGTTCCGGAGCAGTGCCAGCAGCGCGGCAGCGTTATGTACACTGGGGAAGATGGCCGTCTCTGGATTGCGGGGCCCACGCGGAGCTACAGTAGCGGAGCCACGCGGAACTGTGTCGACGTTTTCGACGTTATGGAAATCGCAGGAACTGCGTCCAAGGCAGGCAGGTTTTCCTGCCGGCTGCCTGGGTGCCTTCCGTGCTGAGTTCGGTTCTGTTTTCCCGTGCCGAGTGCCAACCGGCGTTCAACGTGGTTCTGTATTTCTGCGTGTCAGCAACATAGCAGCAACATCGTGATGGCAGTGTTGTGCGTAGTGAACAGAAGACTGGAATTATCGCCGATGTGACCGTGTGATCGCGTGTTCGCGTATCAGTGGTGTAACAACAAGATGAGATGACGTAAACTCTCGGGCATTGATGCTGCTGGTCGGGCCCTGATCGGAGAGGGCGGGGTGTCGCAGGTTGACATTCCGCTTTACATTAAAGAGTTTAAGACCACTTGAGGAATTAGGTGCAGTCGATCGACGTGCGGATAGTTATGTCGGAACGCTGGTCTGAACAATAAGCTCCTATCGTACAGTGGTCCGGTGTGACTGTCGGTCCCCGAGAGCGATTGCGTTCTGGCGAAAAGACTGAACAGTCCAAAATTATGACGGAAAGTACGTATATTTACAGTGGAATTTTAGCATTAAAAAAAAACAGGCAAAATCGAAATAAAAAAGCTATCCTTTATTTTGCTGTTTAAATATACTACGGTTCCCGGAGAAACTGCCCTCCAAGTGACGCGCTGGGATGAGCGCTAGAAGTTTTCGAGCTCGCCACGGCGTAGCTCCGTACACTTAACACCTGCCGCAAATCGCGGCTTTGACTGCATTCAAGTTGATCGAAAAGCGATTTCTCTGCCCGTGAAGCATCACTTCCAGCTGAGTGAATATCCGCTCTACAGAGGTTGATTCAAGGCGGCAATTGCAGCCGTGCGCGAACAGCACGAATAGAAAAACAAACACTACAATAGAAATACTGGCTACAAAGTGCCGTGCGGGAAAACAAACTCGTGGCTTGGAACCGCATTGGAGCGGCTCGACTTATTGGCTTTGAAATAATTACGGCATGATCGAGCGTTTTCTTTTTGATAAGAGATTCATCCCCTGAGTCACATAAAATACTCTCAGACGTATGACGTTGCTGGAAAAAAATCATCATGCTGGGAATATTTCTTTATTGCTTAGGGAGTCACCGAGAAATTCCTTACGTTCAAAACGACCAGATTAAAAGACGGAAACGTAGAGCTCGGGAGTCGTGATTGGGTTAGTGTGTTGTTGTTGGCTGTTGTATTGATGTTTGTATGTGTGATGCATGTGTATGCGCTCAATGTATGTTCAGCTGATGCTTGTAGTATGCGTAATATGTGTAGATGTGTGTATAATACAGGTTCCCGAAGATCCCGAAGCGCAATGGTGGCGTGAAAAAATAAAAATATTTTTTGTAAAAACATGATTTGGATGGTACCTAGCGCCACCTAGCCTATCTACTTGCGATTACTCTGCTTGACCCTGCCATCTGGTGGCAAGCGATTTAACCTCCTTTTACGCTACGCGGCTACGCCATAATTTCGTGTTACCGTGCTGAAATGAGCCAAGAGGCTGCTTCGGATTTGCTTTTCTTGAGAGCGGCTTTTGGTTTTGCGGGCGAATGGTTTGCCACTCCTCCGTGATGTGCGGTTGACGCAACGGTTGACGAAGGAATTGTGGCTCGAGGAATAGCAAAGGTAAGACAAAAAGTGCGCGAACTGGGTGCCGGTTGTCTCCGTTTAACATCGCAGTGCTGACGATGAGAAGACCAGAAGACTGAGTGACTGCATGCTTTCGAAACGTAAGTTTCTTTACCTGCAGGGGAAGCCGGCTTCGGAAATAAATACAGTTCGCGGAAAGCTCGTGTTACGTTTTTATTTGCTGCTCCTCTCGCTCCGTACAGTAGACTTCGTGTTCTCGTTAAGCCTTATTGAGCTCGATTTGCTCGATTCGTGGCCGCCATAATGAGATGCAGGCGACGGAGGAACTTTTGCTCCCCTACTTTAGGGACGAAAGTTTCTCTCTTTCTGAAGGAACATATGTGTCAAGAGCGTTCCTCCCTTAAGGGAGGACTATACTGACCCTTTTTCCTAAGAGTGTGGTGTTACTGGAACTAGAACGTGTAACGTCATCTACTTTACGTTTAAGACTATTCTCCCTTCGCGCTCGGTTGTGTCGTTTCAGAAGTTTTTAAATGTTCTTAAGGTCGTTAAATGACTGATGCACACATTCGCTCGTCTGTTCACTCTCGTGGCCTCTTTGCTCGCGCTTCCCCTTCCATACATGAAGGCGCTTTTATTTTCTATGTGTGCGAGCTTCACTTCACGGGTGCTGAAGAGATTCACGAGAATTCCCATGTCGACGACACTACTGGGCACGTGTTGGCTGCGCTACTGACTTTCCCGCGCCTCCATTTTGTAGCAGTTTCTTCCAAGTTCCCATTGGGCCAAACCTACTTGTGAACTGTACATACCACAAGACAAGACCCGAACTCAAAGGCGAAGCGAATGGGTGTCCCTGCATTTGGGCAAGACGCGGTTGCAGAATTATACAAAAAAGTAGCGGAAAACACGACAGGACAAGTACAGGACTATCACCAAAAAAAAAATGTTCTTTTTTTTTCATTGCAAAAATAAATTAGGCATAGCCGAACGCTCATTTTCCGCCCAAAGGTAGCGCTAGAGGTCACAACCAAATGCCAAAGTTCCAGCCCGAACGGACACCTTATTCAAAAGTGATTTTCTGAAATTTTCAATGGAAAATGGTGGCCGACGGAGTTTTCGAAACCATGGGGCTCTATGGCACCAGAAACCGAAAACGGGCAAAAATGGGTTCCATTTTCCCATTGATATTTTCAGAAAATCACTGATAACTTCTGAATAAGGTATCGGATCGGGCTGAAACTTGGCATCTGGTTGTGATCTCTAGCGCTACCCTTGGGCGGAGAATGAGGTTCGGCAATGCCTAGTTTATTTTTGAGGTAAAAAAGAACTGTATATTTTGTGTGACACACTGTACAACACACAGACACGGACATGCGCTTGTCCGTGTCTGCGTGTTCTTCTTGTCGTCGTGTTTGCCCTAGCTTTATCGTGTAATGTATAGCCAACTAGCCCGTGATGTGATCTTAGTTGCAGAATTGTTGTTCGGTTGTGCCTATGCTTCTCCAATGTGATTGTCTGATATTGTTTGCTTGTGTAACGAGACGTTGAGTACCGAGAGGCGATTGGGTACCGAGAGGCGAACTGCTCGCATGTTCCTTGCGGTGGCTTATATAGACAAGGATTGTCATGGTTGCTAGGCTCAAGGTTGTTTGCCTCAATAGCATGGGACCGTTACAGGTTGCTCAAGCACTGTAGTAGTACGCGCTATGGTATCTGGGAGTTCCTTTGCAAGGTAAGAAGCAGCCAATTTTTTCACTCCAGCTTACCATATGAATGCTCCAATCTGTTGAATTTTTCTAGTGCATTATGCTAAAGATGACATATATCTGATACTATGATCATATTTGTTCAATTTCTCTTCGGAAACAAGTATCAAAGCATATGCAGGAATAAAGGTGATGCAAAAAAAAAGGTCCGTGCATTCCGTGCATAGGTTTAGAGCGTCGCTTATTTTTCAGTACAACTACGGCTGCAGATGATGAAACGTCAATGGGCTCCTGTCGCATGACGATGTCGGGTGAGCACAAAGCGAATGCCTGTGGTTCAGTATCCGGTAGAGGCAAATGCGCAGTCATCTCCGATGCGGATATGCGGAATTCAGTGCAACTGCATTGAACTCTTCGCCGATTCGCACGAGAGAGTCACGTGAAGTGCTCATGCCGCAAAGCACGCGAGCTCGGCCGCTCGGACGCTATCCAGAACGATGAGCTTATACCCGTGCCACCGGGCAACTCGAATGCCATTTACAACGAATGACATTGGAGCGGACGCCCAAATCAGCGCGCGACACTCCGGGCGTGGCGCATTCCACGCGCGACAGATTGCGAGCTGATTCGCCGATCGCACAAATGTCATTCGTTGTAAACTGGCATTCCAGTTACCCGTGTGGCACGGAGTATTAGACTGTGGAATCCACGGCTGCCGGACCGGCGTCTATCGCCGTTTCATTCAGACAGGAGCGCGTCGTGTTGAAGCGCGCAAACATGCGAGCGAGCAGATCAACAAATGACGAGTGTGCGCACTACGCGGTTCTCGACAGCAGGCAGCGCGAGGTGAGGGATCGCGGCGATGCAATTTGTTCTACGCTCCGGTGTTCTATTGGTGACGTCACTTCTGATGCCGAAGTTTTCGTGACATTGGCCTCGCGACCTTGCACCTCTTTCAAGTGCGGAGCAAGAGGTAGTTCGACCTAAAAAAGATGCGCCGACTTGTACCTTTCACCCTTCTTTCGCTGGTCCGATGGGCACCCCAATATGAACAAAATATGTTTAAAATAACAGATTATTTCACCTGTAGAGTCTCGCCGACTGAAAAGTTAGATTAAGTTACTTTAGAAGACATAGGCCCAGATGATCTTTTCACTCGTCCCTGGAGTAAACTAGGAGTTTTTAAACTCTTTTTCGAACCGGCAGATAGAGCGGCCCCGGTTTTGCTTTCTTTTCTTCTGTGTGCGGGGCATTTTTTCTCTTTTTTATTGTCAAAAAGCACTCCTCAGATTTTTCTTTTCATTTAAGTGGGTTTTACTCGGCAGGAATATTCCTCTTTACCTTCGTTTGAATCGTTTCTGAGAGTGTAGGCGGCAACGAACTTTGCGAAGAGAGGTTACATTACTTCTCGCGAAAGTCGCCACCACCCACGCTAGTTCCACCACCGTCGTCGAAATTCGCCACTAGGAACAAACGCCGCGGCGAACGTGGATGGGGCATAGGTGCTCGCGACGGTCGCGTGTCACCCTCCACGTCGCGAAGCCCCGGAATCCCGCCGGACCGGGACGGGCAGGTCCCCGAGCTCCGGCACGGGGCCCTGTCCACGTCCCCTGGGAAACCCCGCCAAAGAAAATTTGTCAGCGGGTTTATTTGTTCCTTCTCGTACGTGTGATCCTCACGCTGTGGGCGATAGGGACGCCCCGAGTGACGTGCCAGGGGTGTCACGGTTGACGTGGCGGTGACTGTGACCCGTGGGCCGACTGGCGAGGGCCCTCCGCTGGAGGGTCGGTCGGTCGCCGTCGTCGGTCGCGTTCCTCCTGTCAGCGTTCACTCGGCTCAATCGCTCCTGACGTGGCTCACAATGCGGGAGGGCATCCGGGGCAGCTTTCTATACACGCAGGCGTCCTGCGATCGTGAAGACATCTGGCCATTTTTCGTCTCCATTGTGCTGTGTTTTAGTCATGGGAAAAAGAGACTCGATACAGCGTATTACGAGTGTCTCGTGTATCATCGGAGTAGTTCCTAATTTCTGACTTCGTTCTTTTTTTTTTTTTTTTCTGCACGAGATGATCATAGGATGCCGGCTAATAAGGGCCTTAGACCTGGCTAGTGCCACTAAATAAGCTACGCTTCAGAGTAACGATTCTTGGCAATATAGTGGCTTCAGATCATGGTTGCCAGTTATCTTAAGCTTTATCTAAAATAACAGAAACCGCTTTTCCGTCCTCCACAAATGTTCAGACAGTTCGCGACAAAGCAAAGAGATATTACACGAGGTTCCTAACACCGAATCTAATGCTGAGGAAGTCGGCCTTTTGAATCATTGCGATCGGCAGCTGCGTCTGCTCTGCAAAAGCACCAAAATGGCGGCGCCCACAGCAATGTCGGGGAACGGAGTGCCGATACTCTAAGCGCAGCTCATTTGGTAGCTCTAGACCCAGCTATGAAAATGTATTCAGCAAACCATAACGAAATCTATAGGCATGTGTCAACAGCCAGCGGTATATCATACATCTATCTAAACAGAGCAATTGGTTTGACACCAGAAAAAGCTAAAGACAGCCTTATAGCAAGCTGAAGAATATTGCGACAAAATCCTCGAGCCGTCCATACAAAGAACATTCTGTAGTCGAGCTAAGCAGATTTCGGTATGGGCCGGAACCGAGTTGGAATCGGTCCGCATGACTTAGACGAAGTAGTCGTGGGCATAAGGAGACGATGAGTCTGTTACAAAGCCTTCGCGATTCACGCTAGAAATCGACTGACTTTATAAAGTCCGGGATCCTCCCGTAGGTATACGCTTGGCGCGAGTTTTGAATTCGCGGCAAGCAAAGTTTTAATTTTTTGTTTGTTTTGGCATTGGTATTTATTTATTGAGGTGATAAACCGTCAGCCACGCAATATGAGAAGTCACTTCGGCAGCGCTCCTGCCACTTTCGTTTGTTTCTCGTGCCCGAGTCCCCACTCGAGCGATAAGCAGAAACAACCGACGCGCGACGCCTCGGCTTGCAGTCTCGGCGCTCGTGAAGTAAGCACGAGTTGGGGGGATCGGTGGCCGAGTGGGCTAAAGCGCGCACACCCAGCTCGACGCCCGTGGAGCGAAAGCTCGCGCCGCAGAACCCGGGGATCCCGCAGGCTCGAGCCCCCACCCCTGCCCGTTTCGTTGATCTGGATGAGCATCGTGCCGGCGTGCGGGTCGTGTACGTCATCACTACTATGTACTATACTTCGTTTCAGCTTGGGTCCAGACGCAGCCGATGCTGCAAGCGCGAGCGTGTTGGCCCTGAACAGTGCCTGCACTGCTCTGGCGCGCGTGCTTGGCAGGGACGCTGGAAGCCCCGGAGCTCGCGCTTGTAGCATCGGCTGCGTCTGGACCCAGCCCTGGTACGAAGTATAGAATGCCAGGTAGTGTTGGGACCGGAGGGGCTCGCCTGAAGCGCGTGGTATTGATCGGCGACAGGTGTCGACACCGGCGCGTTATCCAGAAGACGTGCGCATGCCCGGCGGCACGCGCGAAAATATGAATCTTTGGCGCCGCTTTGGTGGAGTGCACATAGGATTTCTTGATACAGCTACGACCTGCCAGCGGTCGTGCCGCAGCATCAATTACGCTGCGGCACGATCGTTAGCAACATGGTGCGTCAATGTATTGGACGGTACAAGCTGCATCACCCTTCCGCTACGCCAAACATTTGCGACTTTAAAGAAGCGGATTGCAAGTTGCTTCAGCTTAAAATTAGCAGCGACTTTCGGCTTGTCGGATAGCGGAGCATTTTAAATTAAATGACCATTTCCTTGCAGTCGCAAAGGCTGACGTTTCATTAGATATTTGAAAGGGATATATAAAACTCCGAAGCCAGTTTTTTTCTTTTGTTTGCCCTATCTTATTTTATAATGGAACGAAACGGCACATACTAAAGTCCGAAATTGTTTTAGTATGTTTTTAATACCCCAGAGTTAGCTTCTTCTCTGTCTTCTTTTCTGCCCGTCTTCTTTTTTCTCTGACCTCCAATCAGCTCGCTTTACTTGGCTTACTCATTTTTGTGTGTTCATTTATGCGACGAAGCACCCAGGCGACTGTCGCAAAGGCAAGGTTAGAATCTTTTATTTCTTCATGGCTGCCACGACCAACATCCGAGTGACCACCCGACGTTCACTTGTAAGAAATGGCTTATGTTGTGACAATTTTTATCACTCGTTTTAACATTGAACTTAAGTCCAAAAACTGAGACAACATGGGCTTATCAAGTAATGCTTTATAGCGATTCAAAGAAAAATACAACGATTACGATTTAGACCAGGAAACAAATATACGTACAAGGTAAAAGTTTGCATGAAGGAGCAGCACGGTATTGAAATACATGGTTACAATGTGCAGCGCATATGTCAGCAATGCAGCAATATGATGGCCTGAAGGCATTTCAGTACGTCGTACACGTAAGTTGTCGAAACAAATGAACACCGCCCTTTCGGATGCTGATTTTAGAAAGAATTCCTGCCCAAGAGCAGTTCAAATATGAACAATTGCAGGAAGGCGAACCTGTGAACAGCCAGAGAGTTTGTAGAAGGGTCAGGTTTCCAGTGCGTCGCGATCGATGCCTTGTGGGATCACGGCAGGAGCTTCGCTGTTCACTACTGGTAACGGGTTAGCCTTCCGAGCAAGCCCTGAACGCTTTGCAACGATGTGGCCTCCTGTGAACTTGCCTTCCGCTTCTTTCCCCGTCCCTGCGGGGAGGTCATCACTCAGGTCCTGGGGCAAGAATTTGGCAGCAGAGCTGTACCGCATTTGGCGTAAGCGCTGGGTGTCCAACGAGGGGTCCTCACTTCCTTCCCGCTGATGATGTACGTAGTCTCGAAGGATGGCGGGAAGCTGAAGTGTATTTCCCGCAGACAGCGCTTGTTTCTCTCAAGATGTTTGTCCGATCGCTGCAGATCTTTTCCCAAAGATCTCTTTGGCTCTGTCCTTTGGAACGCCGAAAAGGACACCGTTTTCACCTTTCACCGGATGAGGCCCGTTTTGCAACCAGTGCAGAGCAAGAGTTCTGTCGCTGTTTCACTGGCGGCATTTCGGAATTACCTTTACGCTAAGCCACCATCCGCAAAATCAGAACACAAGATCTCGTGCCATATTACGATCGAACACACGAACCATGGTCCCGACGCGTACCGCTCGAAGAGAAAAAACACACGGAACTATAGTCTGGTTTCACCTTTGGTAAAGGCAGGAAAGGGCTGGTTACAAGCGCGAGCCTTGCCGGGCACATCTCGCACAGCCTTTAACAAGGGCTGCCAACGCTATGAGCTCGCGCGCTTCTAGCATTCCGCTGCGGTTCAACATAAGGTGAAACGGAGTGTATAAAATCGTGGTACCGACACGTACGGCTCAAAGTGAAAGAAAACAAAAGGCGGGCTGCGCCATTCTTTCCGGATAACTCGACTACAGCGCCGCCACGAACTGTCAACATTAATGCGCCCTCACGAGCTCCGAGCCGCTCCGGTCCCAACACTACCCAAGTATCTTGTGCGGCACTGTATCACTACTGCGTGGTGCACGCTAAAGACCCTGCGTTAGCGGTTGTACGTCCGACAATTGCCGGATCACAGCGGAGTGATTCCGTCGCAACTTTAAATACCGGTTGACCAACTACACGCTGTATAAATATCCCTACAACCCCAATACATTGAAAAGAGTGTTTCGCCAAAGAAACTCAGTATGCGCGACATGCTTTCAGTTTGCAGCTGCCGAAAATGGTGGTTGTTTCG